>CANNZV010001267.1:0-192204 GCA_947561585.1 Caprella mutica | reverse complement strand
AGTACATTATCACAGTGACTCTTTTCTCTTATAGTACATCATCACAGTGACTCTTTTCTCTGATAGTACATCATCACAGTGACTCTTTTCTCTGATAGTTCTTCATCACAGTGACTCTTTTCTCTGATAGTACATCATCATAGTGACTCTTTTCTCTGATAGTACATCATCACAGTGACTCTTTTCTCTGATAGTTCTTCATCACAGTGACTCTTTTCTCTGATAGTTCTTCATCACAGTGACTCTTTTCTCTGATAGTACATCATCACAGTGACTCTTTTCTCTGATAGTACATCATCACAGTGACTCTTTTCTCTGATAGTTCTTCATCACAGTGACTCTTTTCTCTGATAGTACATCATCACAGTGACTCTTTTCTCTGATAGTTCTTCATCACAGTGACTCTTTTCTCTGATAGTACATCATCACAGTGACTCTTTTCTCTGATAGTACATCATCACAGTGACTCTTTTCTCTGATAGTACATCATCACAGTGACTCTTTTCTCTGATAGTTCTTCATCACAGTGACTCTTTTCTCTGATAGTACATCATCACAGTGACTCTTTTCTCTGATAGTTCTTCATCACAGTGACTTTTTTCTCTGATAGTACATCATCACAGTGACTCTTTTCTCTGATAGTACATCATCACAGTGACTCTTTTCTCTGATAGTACATCATCACAGTGACTCTTTTCTCTGATAGTACATTATCACAGTGACTCTTTTCTCTTATAGTACATCATCACAGTGACTCTTTTCTCTGATAGTACATCATCACAGTGACTCTTTTCTCTGATAGTACATCACCACAGTGACTCTTTTCTCTGATAGTACATCATCACAGTGACTCTTTTCTCTGATAGTACATCATCACAGTGACTCTTTTCTCTGATAGTACATCATCACAGTGACTTTTTTCTCTGATAGTACATTATCACAGTGACTCTTTTCTCTTATAGTACATCATCACAGTGACTCTTTTCTCTGATAGTACATCATCACAGTGACTCTTTTCTCTGATAGTTCTTCATCACAGTGACTCTTTTCTCTGATAGTACATCATCATAGTGACTCTTTTCTCTGATAGTACATCATCACAGTGACTCTTTTCTCTGATAGTTCTTCATCACAGTGACTCTTTTCTCTGATAGTTCTTCATCACAGTGACTCTTTTCTCTGATAGTACATCATCACAGTGACTCTTTTCTCTGATAGTACATCATCACAGTGACTCTTTTCTCTGATAGTTCTTCATCACAGTGACTCTTTTCTCTGATAGTACATCATCACAGTGACTCTTTTCTCTGATAGTTCTTCATCACAGTGACTCTTTTCTCTGATAGTACATCATCACAGTGACTCTTTTCTCTGATAGTACATCATCACAGTGACTCTTTTCTCTGATAGTACATCATCACAGTGACTCTTTTCTCTGATAGTACATCACCACAGTGACTTTTTTCTCTGATAGTACATCATCACAGTGACTCTTTTCTCTGATAGTACATCACCACAGTGACTCTTTTCTCTGATAGTACATCATCACAGTGACTCTTTTCTCTGATAGTACATTATCACAGTGACTCTTTTCTCTTATAGTACATCATCACAGTGACTCTTTTCTCTGATAGTACATCATCACAGTGACTCTTTTCTCTGATAGTACATCACCACAGTGATTTTTTTCTCTGATAGTTCTTCATCACAGTGACTCTTTTCTCTGATAGTACATCATCATAGTGACTCTTTTCTCTGATAGTACATCATCACAGTGACTCTTTTCTCTGATAGTTCTTCATCACAGTGACTCTTTTCTCTGATAGTTCTTCATCACAGTGACTCTTTTCTCTGATAGTACATCATCACAGTGACTCTTTTCTCTGATAGTACATCATCACAGTGACTCTTTTCTCTGATAGTTCTTCATCACAGTGACTCTTTTCTCTGATAGTACATCATCACAGTGACTCTTTTCTCTGATAGTTCTTCATCACAGTGACTCTTTTCTCTGATAGTACATCATCACAGTGACTCTTTTCTCTGATAGTACATCATCACAGTGACTCTTTTCTCTGATAGTACATCATCACAGTGACTCTTTTCTCTGATAGTACATCACCACAGTGACTTTTTTCTCTGATAGTACATCATCACAGTGACTCTTTTCTCTGATAGTACATCACCACAGTGACTCTTTTCTCTGATAGTACATCATCACAGTGACTCTTTTCTCTGATAGTACATTATCACAGTGACTCTTTTCTCTTATAGTACATCATCACAGTGACTCTTTTCTCTGATAGTACATCATCACAGTGACTCTTTTCTCTGATAGTACATCACCACAGTGACTTTTTTCTCTGATAGTACATCATCACAGTGACTCTTTTCTCTGATAGTACATCATCACAGTGACTCTTTTCTCTGATAGTACATCACCACAGTGACTTTTTTCTCTGATAGTACATTATCACAGTGACTCTTTTCTCTTATAGTACATCATCACAGTGACTCTTTTCTCTGATAGTACATCATCACAGTGACTCTTTTCTCTGATAGTTCTTCATCACAGTGACTCTTTTCTCTGATAGTACATCATCATAGTGACTCTTTTCTCTGATAGTACATCATCACAGTGACTCTTTTCTCTGATAGTTCTTCATCACAGTGACTCTTTTCTCTGATAGTTCTTCATCACAGTGACTCTTTTCTCTGATAGTACATCATCACAGTGACTCTTTTCTCTGATAGTACATCATCACAGTGACTCTTTTCTCTGATAGTTCTTCATCACAGTGACTCTTTTCTCTGATAGTACATCATCACAGTGACTCTTTTCTCTGATAGTTCTTCATCACAGTGACTCTTTTCTCTGATAGTACATCATCACAGTGACTCTTTTCTCTGATAGTACATCATCACAGTGACTCTTTTCTCTGATAGTTCTTCATCACAGTGACTCTTTTCTCTGATAGTTCTTCATCACAGTGACTCTTTTCTCTGATAGTTCTTCATCACAGTGACTCTTTTCTCTGATAGTACATCATCACAGTGACTCTTTTCTCTGATAGTACATCATCACAGTGACTCTTTTCTCTGATAGTTCTTCATCACAGTGACTCTTTTCTCTGATAGTACATCATCACAGTGACTCTTTTCTCTGATAGTTCTTCATCACAGTGACTCTTTTCTCTGATAGTACATCATCACAGTGACTCTTTTCTCTGATAGTACATCATCACAGTGACTCTTTTCTCTGATTGTTCTTCATCACAGTGACTCTTTTCTCTGATAGTTCTTCATCACAGTGACTCTTTTCTCTGATAGTTCTTCATCACAGTGACTCTTTTCTCTGATAGTACATCATCACAGTGACTCTATTTATGTATACTTTAATTAGAGTCACTATCTATAGTACATATTCTCATCGCCAATTAGATCTGAGAAATATTTCTCTCAGATTTTAAGTCAATTAATCTCTGGGTTTAATTGCATTGCATTTTTAACCACCTGCTCAAATAAAGATTTAATGCAAGAAGATTTAATGCAAGTTAGATTGTGTGTGTGTCTTAGTAAAGTCTCTATAAACTATTCAGGAATACTGTGATAGTCTTTAAGACCGTGATATGAAGTATTTCTTGAATCCTGCTAAAATGACACCAGAAAATAATAAATATGTATAGAAATAATAGTCTTGTTCAAATTTAAAAAATATTCTGCCGAGCTTCAAAGTTTGTAAAAAAATAATCCGTGTCCCCATATATGCTCGACTATCGAATTGTTAACATTTGTGGGATGGCAAGCAGCTACAGAGAATATGGACATTCGTTTATCATAACAATAATAGATTGAAACAATGTCTAAACAAAGAATGAAAGTTGGAGTGAATCTGATTGTACAAACTATCCATAAAGAAATATGTCACCAGTGTAATTTTTTTGAGATGAAACTACCTAATAAATCTTCTGGGTCATTAGGTGACGCCGGTGTATTATGCTTTCGTGAGATGCGTGCTTTCTTGAGAACCGTGCATATCTGAGGCGGAGAGTTGATTGTGGGCGGGGCGTTATTTCTTCAACATCAAGTGTGTCACAATAGCAAGAGGGCTGTGTAGCAAAGTTATTGTGGTGGCGAAGTACAACATAGCATTATTATTTCAGCTAATAATAATGCTATTTTAAATACTCAGTAAAGAAATTAACATAACATAAGTAACATAAAAATTGACGGATTTCACTAAAATTCTCTGATATAGGCTGAATTACCAGATAATCTCTCTATAGATAAATGTATAAGAAAGACTAAATGTCGATGTGAATATATACAATTATACATAAATAAATATATTTCGTGCCCACTTTCAAAATATTAGATAGGAGCCACCATTAATAGCTTAGGACCATCCGAATAACAGAAAAACCCAAATAAAAAAAAATATGACGAAAATCTGAGAAAAAAATGCCTACTGAAAAAAAGAAAAATATTTCGGAAAAAAAACAGAAAAACTAGATTTAAAAAAAAATGGAAGTATCGATAGGTTGTTATTAAGCTCATTATAATACATAACAATCTTATCATTATAATACATAACAATCTTATCATTATAATACATAACAATCTTATCATTATAATACATAACAATCTTATCATTATAATACATAACAATCTTATCATTATAATACATAACAATCTTATCATTATAATACATAACAATCTTATCATTATAATACATAACAATCTTATCATTATAATACATAACAATCTTATCATTATAATACATAACAATCTTATCATTATAATACATAACAATCTTATCATTATAATACATAACAATCTTATCATTATAATACATAACAATCTTATCATTATAATACATAACAATCTTATCATTATAATACATAACAATCTTGTCTCCACAATGAAATTTTTTCAGGAGTTTCATTGATATGCGGTTATTATTTCACATCTGAAAAGTGCCTCTCTACCCTAAATATCACAGTCCATGGAGTCTAACCTTCAAATGCCATTCATTGATTATTTACATATTATAACATATATTGAATCAGATACCTTATTTAGGATTTTAAATTATATATTTAACCATTCAGTCAATAGGGTATGGCATGATAACGAGTGGTGCTATTTATAGTAACTATTGCATTGAAAACAAGATTTTACTAGTGTATTTATTCTATAGGCATTAGAGATAAAAAACTTGTTCACTGCATATAAATAATATGAATGATGAATATAATGATTTACAACTCGCTTGAATATTTTTACCAATAATGATAACTTGTACATACTGTAAATAGATATTGTGTGAATGTTCTTCACCGTAAGAGTTCATCCCTAGTGGAATATTATTTGTATTGACTGTAAATAGATATTGTATGAATGTTCTTCACCGTAAGAGTTCATCCCTAGTGGAATATTATTTGTATTGACTGTAAATAGATATTGTATGAATGTTCTTCACCGTAAGAGTTCATCCCTAGTGGAATATTATTTGTATTGACTGTAAATAGGTATTGTATGAATGTTCTTCACCGTAAGAGTTCATCCCTAGTGGAATATTATTTGTATTGACTGTAAATAGATATTGTGTGAATGTTCTTCACCGTAAGAGTTCATCCCTAGTGGAATATTATTTGTATTGACTGTAAATAGATATTGTATGAATGTTCTTCACCGTAAGAGTTCATCCCTAGTGGAATATTATTTGTATTGACTGTAAATAGGTATTGTATGAATGTTCTTCACCGTAAGAGTTCATCCCTAGTGGAATATTATTTGTATTGACTGTAAATAGATATTGTGTGAATGTTCTTCACCGTAAGAGTTCATCCCTAGTGGAATATTATTTGTATTGACTGTAAATAGATATTGTATGAATGTTCTTCACCGTAAGAGTTCATCCCTAGTGGAATATTATTTGTATTGACTGTAAATAGGTATTGTATGAATGTTCTTCACCGTAAGAGTTCATCCCTAGTGGAATATTATTTGTATTGACTGTAAATAGATATTGTATGAATGTTCTTCACCGTAAGAGTTCATCCCTAGTGGAATATTATTTGTATTGACTGTAAATAGATATTGTATGAATGTTCTTCACCGTAAGAGTTCATCCCTAGTGGAATATTATTTGTATTGACTGTAAATAGATATTGTATGAATGTTCTTCACCGTAAGAGTTCATCCCTAGTGGAATATTATTTGTATTGACTGTAAATAGATATTGTATGAATGTTCTTCACCGTAAGAGTTCATCCCTAGTGGAATATTATTTGTATTGACTGTAAATAGTTATAGTATGAATGTTCTTCACCGTAAGAGTTCATCCCTAGTGGAATATTATTTGTATTGACTGTAAATAGTTATAGTATGAATGTTCTTCACCGTTAGAGTTCATCCCTAGTGGAATATTATTTGTATTGACTGTAAATAGATATTGTGTGAATGTTCTTCACCGTAAGAGTTCATCCCTAGTGGAATATTATTTGTATTGACTGTAAATAGATATTGTATGAATGTTCTTCACCGTAAGAGTTCATCCCTAGTGGAATATTATTTGTATTGATTGTAAATAGATATTGTATGAATGTTCTTCACCGTAAGAGTTCATCCCTAGTGGAATATTATTTGTATTGACTGTAAATAGATATTGTATGAATGTTCTTCACCGTAAGAGTTCATCCCTAGTGGAATATTATTTGTATTGACTGTAAATAGATATTGTATGAATGTTCTTCACCGTAAGAGTTCATCCCTAGTGGAATATTATTTGTATTGACTGTAAATAGATATTGTATGAATGTTCTTCACCGTAAGAGTTCATCCCTAGTGGAATATTATTTGTATTGACTGTAAATAGATATTGTATGAATGTTCTTCACCGTAAGAGTTCATCCCTAGTGGAATATTATTTGTATTGACTGTAAATAGATATTGTATGAATGTTCTTCACCGTAAGAGTTCATCCCTAGTGGAATATTATTTGTATTGACTGTAAATAGATATTGTATGAATGTTCTTCACTGTAAGAGTTCATCCCTAGTGGAATATTATTTGTATTGACTGTAAATAGATATTGTATGAATGTTCTTCACCGTAAAAGTTCATCCCTAGTGGAATATTATTTGTATTGACTGTAAATAGATATTGTGTGAATGTTCTTCACCGTAAGAGTTCATCCCTAGTGGAATATTATTTGTATTGAATGTAAATAGATATTGTATGAATGTTCTTCACCGTAAGAGTTCATCCCTAGTGGAATATTATTTGTATTGACTGTAAATAGATATTGTATGAATGTTCTTCACTGTAAGAGTTCATCCCTAGTGGAATATTATTTGTATTGACTGTAAATAGATATTGTATTAATGTTCTTCACCGTAAGAGTTCATCCCTAGTGGAATATTATTTGTATTGACTGTAAATAGATATTGTGTGAATGTTCTTCACCGTAAGAGTTCATCCCTAGTGGAATATTATTTGTATTGACTGTAAATAGATATTGTATGAATGTTCTTCACTGTAAGAGTTCATCCCTAGTGGAATATTATTTGTATTGACTGTAAATAGATATTGTATGAATGTTCTTCACCGTAAGAGTTCATCCCTAGTGGAATATTATTTGTATTGACTGTAAATAGATATCGTATGAATGTTCTTCACCGTAAGAGTTCATCCCTAGTGGAATATTATTTGTATTGACTGTAAATAGATATTGTATGAATGTTCTTCACCGTAAGAGTTCATCCCTAGTGGAATATTATTTGTATTGACTGTAAATAGATATTGTATGAATGTTCTTCACCGTAAGAGTTCATTCCTAGTGGAATATTATTTGTATTGACTGTAAATAGATATTGTATGAATGTTCTTCACCGTAAGAGTTCATTCCTAGTGGAATATTATTTGTATTGACTGTAAATAGATATTGTATGAATGTTCTTCACCGTAAGAGTTCATCCCTAGTGGAATATTATTTGTATTGACTGTAAATAGATATCGTATGAATGTTCTTCACCGTAAGAGTTCATCCCTAGTGGAATATTATTTGTATTGACTGTAAATAGATATTGTATGAATGTTCTTCACCGTAAGAGTTCATCCCTAGTGGAATATTATTTGTATTGACTGTAAATAGATATTGTATGAATGTTCTTCACTGTAAGAGTTCATCCCTAGTGGAATATTATTTGTATTGACTGTAAATAGATATTGTATGAATGTTCTTCACCGTAAGAGTTCATCCCTAGTGGAATATTATTTGTATTGACTGTAAATAGATATTGTATGAATGTTCTTCACCGTAAGAGTTCATCCCTAGTGGAATATTATTTGTATTGACTGTAAATAGATATCGTATGAATGTTCTTCATTGTAAGAGTTCATCCCTAGTGGAATATTATTTGTATTGACTGTAAATAGATATTGAATGAATGTTCTTCACCGTAAGAGTTCATCCCTAGTGGAATATTATTTGTATTGACTGTAAATAGGTATTGTATGAATGTTCTTCACCGTAAGAGTTCATCACTAGTGGAATATTATTTGTATTGACTGTAAATAGATATTGTATGAATGTTCTTCACCGTAAGAGTTCATCCCTAGTGGAATATTATTTATATTGACTGTAAATAGATATTGTATGAATGTTCTTCACCGTAAGAGTTCATCCCTAGTGGAATATTATTTGTATTGACTGTAAATAGATATTGTATGAATGTTCTTCACCGTAAGAGTTCATCCCTAGTGGAATATTATTTGTATTGACTGTAAATAGGTATTGTATGAATGTTCTTCACCGTAAGAGTTCATCCCTAGTGGAATATTATTTGTATTGACTGTAAATAGATATTGTAAGAATGTTCTTCACCGTAAGAGTTCATCCCTAGTGGAATATTATTTGTATTGACTGTAAATAGATATTGTATGAATGTTCTTCACCGTAGGAGTTCATCCCTAGTGGAATATTATTTGTATTGACTGTAAATAGATATTGTATGAATGTTCTTCACCGTAAGAGTTCATCCCTAGTGGAATATTATTTGTATTGACTGTAAATAGGTATTGTATGAATGTTCTTCACCGTAAGAGTTCATCCCTAGTGGAATATTATTTGTATTGACTGTAAATAGATATTGTATGAATGTTCTTCACCGTAAGAGTTCATCCCTAGTGGAATATTATTTGTATTGACTGTAAATAGATATTGTATGAATGTTCTTCACCGTAAGAGTTCATCCCTAGTGGAATATTATTTGTATTGACTGTAAATAGTTATAGTATGAATGTTCTTCACCGTAAGAGTTCATCCCTAGTGGAATATTATTTGTATTGACTGTAAATAGTTATAGTATGAATGTTCTTCACCGTTAGAGTTCATCCCTAGTGGAATATTATTTGTATTGACTGTAAATAGATATTGTGTGAATGTTCTTCACCGTAAGAGTTCATCCCTAGTGGAATATTATTTGTATTGACTGTAAATAGATATTGTATGAATGTTCTTCACCGTAAGAGTTCATCCCTAGTGGAATATTATTTGTATTGACTGTAAATAGATATTGTATGAATGTTCTTCACCGTAAGAGTTCATCCCTAGTGGAATATTATTTGTATTGACTGTAAATAGATATTGTATGAATGTTCTTCACCGTAAGAGTTCATCCCTAGTGGAATATTATTTGTATTGACTGTAAATAGATATTGTATGAATGTTCTTCACTGTAAGAGTTCATCCCTAGTGGAATATTATTTGTATTGACTGTAAATAGATATTGTATGAATGTTCTTCACCGTAAGAGTTCATCCCTAGTGGAATATTATTTGTATTGACTGTAAATAGATATTGTATGAATGTTCTTCACCGTAAGAGTTCATCCCTAGTGGAATATTATTTGTATTGACTGTAAATAGATATTGTATGAATGTTCTTCACCGTAAGAGTTCATCCCTAGTGGAATATTATTTGTATTGACTGTAAATAGATATTGTATGAATGTTCTTCACCGTAAGAGTTCATCCCTAGTGGAATATTATTTGTATTGACTGTAAATAGATATTGTATGAATGTTCTTCACCGTAAGAGTTCATCCCTAGTGGAATATTATTTGTATTGACTGTAAATCGATATTGTATGAATGTTCTTCACCGTAAGAGTTCATCCCTAGTGGAATATTATTTGTATTGACTGTAAATAGTTATAGTATGAATGTTCTTCACCGTAAGAGTTCATCCCTAGTGGAATATTATTTGTATTGACTGTAAATAGATATTGTGTGAATGTTCTTCACCGTAAGAGTTCATCCCTAGTGGAATATTATTTGAATTGACTGTAAATAGATATTGTATGAATGTTCTTCACCGTAAGAGTTCATCCCTAGTGGAATATTATTTGTATTGACTGTAAATAGATATTGTATGAATGTTCTTCACCGTAAGAGTTCATCCCTAGTGGAATATTATTTGTATTGACTGTAAATAGATATTGTATGAATGTTCTTCACTGTAAGAGTTCATCCCTAGTGGAATATTATTTGTATTGACTGTAAATAGATATTGTATGAATGTTCTTCACCGTAAGAGTTCATCCCTAGTGGAATATTATTTGTATTGACTGTAAATAGATATTGTGTGAATGTTCTTCACCGTAAGAGTTCATCCCTAGTGGAATATTATTTGTATTGACTGTAAATAGATATTGTATGAATGTTCTTCACTGTAAGAGTTCATCCCTAGTGGAATATTATTTGTATTGACTGTAAATAGATATTGTATGAATGTTCTTCACCGTAAGAGTTCATCCCTAGTGGAATATTATTTGTATTGACTGTAAATAGATATCGTATGAATGTTCTTCACCGTAAGAGTTCATCCCTAGTGGAATATTATTTGTATTGACTGTAAATAGATATTGTATGAATGTTCTTCACCGTAAGAGTTCATCCCTAGTGGAATATTATTTGTATTGACTGTAAATAGATATTGTATGAATGTTCTTCACCGTAAGAGTTCATTCCTAGTGGAATATTATTTGTATTGACTGTAAATAGATATTGTATGAATGTTCTTCACCGTAAGAGTTCATTCCTAGTGGAATATTATTTGTATTGACTGTAAATAGATATTGTATGAATGTTCTTCACCGTAAGAGTTCATCCCTAGTGGAATATTATTTGTATTGACTGTAAATAGATATCGTATGAATGTTCTTCACCGTAAGAGTTCATCCCTAGTGGAATATTATTTGTATTGACTGTAAATAGATATTGTATGAATGTTCTTCACCGTAAGAGTTCATCCCTAGTGGAATATTATTTGTATTGACTGTAAATAGATATTGTATGAATGTTCTTCACTGTAAGAGTTCATCCCTAGTGGAATATTATTTGTATTGACTGTAAATAGATATTGTATCAATGTTCTTCACCGTAAGAGTTCATCCCTAGTGGAATATTATTTGTATTGACTGTAAATAGATATTGTATGAATGTTCTTCACCGTAAGAGTTCATCCCTAGTGGAATATTATTTGTATTGACTGTAAATAGATATCGTATGAATGTTCTTCACTGTAAGAGTTCATCCCTAGTGGAATATTATTTGTATTGACTGTAAATAGATATTGTATGAATGTTCTTCACCGTAAGAGTTCATCCCTAGTGGAATATTATTTGTATTGACTGTAAATAGATATTATATGAATGTTCTTCACCGTAAGAGTTCATTCCTAGTGGAATATTATTTGTATTGACTGTAAATAGATATTGTATGAATGTTCTTCACCGTAAGAGTTCATTCCTAGTGGAATATTATTTGTATTGACTGTAAATAGATATTGTATGAATGTTCTTCACCGTAAGAGTTCATCCCTAGTGGAATATTATTTGTACTGACTGTAAATAGATATCGTATGAATGTTCTTCACCGTAAGAGTTCATCCCTAGTGGAATATTATTTGTATTGACTGTAAATAGATATTGTATGAATGTTCTTCACCGTAAGAGTTCATCCCTAGTGGAATATTATTTGTATTGACTGTAAATAGATATTGTATGAATGTTCTTCACTGTAAGAGTTCATCCCTAGTGGAATATTATTTGTATTGACTGTAAATAGATATTGTATGAATGTTCTTCACCGTAAGAGTTCATCACAAGTGGAATATTATTTGTATTGACTGTAAATAGATATCGTATGAATGTTCTTCACTGTAAGAGTTCATCCCTAGTGGAATATTATTTGTATTGACTGTAAATAGATATTGTATGAATGTTCTTCACCGTAAGAGTTCATCCCTAGTGGAATATTATTTGTATTGACTGTAAATAGATATTGTATGAATGTTCTTCACCGTAAGAGTTCATCCCTAGTGGAATATTATTTGTATTGACTGTAAATAGATATTGTATGAATGTTCTTCACTGTAAGAGTTCTTCCCTAGTGGAATATTATTTGTATTGACTGTAAATAGATATCGTATGAATGTTCTTCACTGTAAGAGTTCATCCCTAGTGGAATATTATTTGTATTGACTGTAAATAGATATTGTATGAATGTTCTTCACCGTAAGAGTTCATCAGTAGTGGAATATTATTTGTATTGACTGTAAATAGATATTGTATGAATGTTATTCACCGTAAGAGTTCATCCCTAGTGGAATATTATTTGTATTGACTGTAAATAGATATTGTATGAATGTTCTTCACTGTAAGAGTTCATCCCTAGGGGAATATTATTTGTATTGACTGTAAATAGATATCGTATGAATGTTCTTCACCGTAAGAGTTCATCCCTAGTGGAATATTATTTGTATTGACTGTAAATAGATATTGTATGAATGTTCTTCACTGTAAGAGTTCATCCCTAGTGGAATATTATTTGTATTGACTGTAAATAGATATTGTATGAATGTTCTTCACCGTAAGAGTTCATCCCTAGTGAAATATTATTTGTATTGACTGTAAATAGATATTGTATGAATGTTCTTCACCGTAAGAGTTCGTCCCTAGTGGAATATTATTTGTATTGACTGTAAATAGATATTGTATGAATGTTCTTCACCGTAAGAGTTCGTCCCTAGTGGAATATTATTTGTATTGACTGTAAATAGATATTGTATGAATGTTCTTCACCGTAAGAGTTCGTCCCTAGTGGAATATTATTTGTATTGACTGTAAATAGATATTGTATGATTGTTCTTCACCGTAAGAGTTCATCCCTAGTGGAATATTATTTGTATTAACTGTAAATAGATATTGTATGAATGTTCTTCACCGTAAGAGCTCATCCCTAGTGGAATATTATTTGTATTGACTGTAAATAGATATTGTATGAATGTTCTTCACCGTAAGAGTTCATCCCTAGTGGATTATTATTTGTATTGACTGTAAATAGATATTGTATGAATGTTCTTCACTGTAAGAGTTCATCCCTAGTGGAATATTATTTGTATTGACTGTAAATAGATATTGTATGAATGTTCTTCACCGTAAGAGTTCATCCCTAGTGGAATATTATTTGTATTGACTGTAAATAGATATTGTATGAATGTTCTTCACCGTAAGAGTTCATCCCTAGTGGAATATTATTTGTATTGACTGTAAATAGATATTGTATGAATGTTCTTCACCGTAAGAGTTCATCCCTAGTGGAATATTATTTGTATTGACTGTAAATAGATATTGTATGAATGTTCTTCACCGTAAGAGTTCATTCCTAGTGGAATATTATTTGTATTGACTGTAAATAGATATTGTATGAATGTTCTTCACCGTAAGAGTTCATTCCTAGTGGAATATTATTTGTATTGACTGTAAATAGATATTGTATGAATGTTCTTCACCGTAAGAGTTCATCCCTAGTGGAATATTATTTGTATTGACTGTAAATAGATATCGTATGAATGTTCTTCACCGTAAGAGTTCATCCCTAGTGGAATATTATTTGTATTGACTGTAAATAGATATTGTATGAATGTTCTTCACCGTAAGAGTTCATCCCTAGTGGAATATTATTTGTATTGACTGTAAATAGATATTGTATGAATGTTCTTCACTGTAAGAGTTCATCCCTAGTGGAATATTATTTGTATTGACTGTAAATAGATATTGTATCAATGTTCTTCACCGTAAGAGTTCATCCCTAGTGGAATATTATTTGTATTGACTGTAAATAGATATTGTATGAATGTTCTTCACCGTAAGAGTTCATCCCTAGTGGAATATTATTTGTATTGACTGTAAATAGATATCGTATGAATGTTCTTCACTGTAAGAGTTCATCCCTAGTGGAATATTATTTGTATTGACTGTAAATAGATATTGTATGAATGTTCTTCACCGTAAGAGTTCATCCCTAGTGGAATATTATTTGTATTGACTGTAAATAGATATTATATGAATGTTCTTCACCGTAAGAGTTCATTCCTAGTGGAATATTATTTGTATTGACTGTAAATAGATATTGTATGAATGTTCTTCACCGTAAGAGTTCATCCCTAGTGGAATATTATTTGTATTGACTGTAAATAGATATCGTATGAATGTTCTTCACCGTAAGAGTTCATCCTTAGTGGAATATTATTTGTATTGACTGTAAATAGATATTGTATGAATGTTCTTCACCGTAAGAGTTCATCCCTAGTGGAATATTATTTGTATTGACTGTAAATAGATATTGTATGAATGTTCTTCACTGTAAGAGTTCATCCCTAGTGGAATATTATTTGTATTGACTGTAAATAGATATTGTATGAATGTTCTTCACCGTAAGAGTTCATCCCTAGTGGAATATTATTTGTATTGACTGTAAATAGATATTGTATGAATGTTCTTCACCGTAAGAGTTCATCCCTAGTGGAATATTATTTGTATTGACTGTAAATAGATATCGTATGAATGTTCTTCACTGTAAGAGTTCATCCCTAGTGGAATATTATTTGTATTGACTGTAAATAGATATTGTATGAATGTTCTTCACCGTAAGAGTTCATCCCTAGTGGAATATTATTTGTATTGACTGTAAATAGATATTGTATGAATGTTCTTCACCGTAAGAGTTCATCCCTAGTGGAATATTATTTGTATTGACTTTAAATAGATATTGTATGAATGTTCTTCACTGTAAGAGTTCTTCCCTAGTGGAATATTATTTGTATTGACTGTAAATAGATATCGTATGAATGTTCTTCACTGTAAGAGTTCATCCCTAGTGGAATATTATTTGTATTGACTGTAAATAGATATTGTATGAATGTTCTTCACCGTAAGAGTTCATCAGTAGTGGAATATTATTTGTATTGACTGTAAATAGATATTGTATGAATGTTCTTCACCGTAAGAGTTCATCCCTAGTGGAATATTATTTGTATTGACTGTAAATAGATATTGTATGAATGTTCTTCACTGTAAGAGTTCATCCCTAGGGGAATATTATTTGTATTGACTGTAAATAGATATCGTATGAATGTTCTTCACCGTAAGAGTTCATCCCTAGTGGAATATTATTTGTATTGACTGTAAATAGATATTGTATGAATGTTCTTCACTGTAAGAGTTCATCCCTAGTGGAATATTATTTGTATTGACTGTAAATAGATATTGTATGAATGTTCTTCACCGTAAGAGTTCATCCCTAGTGAAATATTATTTGTATTGACTGTAAATAGATATTGTATGAATGTTCTTCACCGTAAGAGTTCGTCCCTAGTGGAATATTATTTGTATTGACTGTAAATAGATATTGTATGAATGTTCTTCACCGTAAGAGTTCGTCCCTAGTGGAATATTATTTGTATTGACTGTAAATAGATATTGTATGAATGTTCTTCACCGTAAGAGTTCGTCCCTAGTGGAATATTATTTGTATTGACTGTAAATAGATATTGTATGATTGTTCTTCACCGTAAGAGTTCATCCCTAGTGGAATATCATTTGTATTAACTGTAAATAGATATTGTATGAATGTTCTTCACCGTAAGAGTTCATCCCTAGTGGAATATTATTTGTATTGACTGTAAATAGATATTGTATGAATGTTCTTCACCGTAAGAGTTCATCCCTAGTGGATTATTATTTGTATTGACTGTAAATAGATATTGTATGAATGTTCTTCACTGTAAGAGTTCATCCCTAGTGGAATATTATTTGTATTGACTGTAAATAGATATTGTATGAATGTTCTTCACCGTAAGAGTTCATCCCTAGTGGAATATTATTTGTATTGACTGTAAATAGATATTGTATGAATGTTCTTCACCGTAAGAGTTCATCCCTAGTGGAATATTATTTGTATTGACTGTAAATAGATATTGTATGAATGTTCTTCACCGTAAGAGTTCATCCCTAGTGGAATATTATTTGTATTGACTGTAAATAGATATTGTATGAATGTTCTTCACCGTAAGAGTTCATCCCTAGTGGAATATTATTTGTATTGACTGTAAATAGATATTGTATGAATGTTCTTCACCGTAAGAGTTCGTCCCTAGTGGAATATTATTTGTATTGACTGTAAATAGATATTGTATGAATGTTCTTCACCGTAAGAGTTCATCCCTAGTGGAATATTATTTGTATTAACTGTAAATAGATATTGTATGAATGTTCTTCACCGTAAGAGTTCATCCCTAGTGGAATATTATTTGTATTGACTGTAAATAGATATTGTATGAATGTTCTTCACTGTAAGAGTTCATCCCTAGTGGAATATTATTTGTATTGACTGTAAATAGATATTGTATGAATGTTCTTCACCGTAAGAGTTCATCCCTAGTTGAATATTATTTGTATTGACTGTAAATAGATATTGTATGAATGTTCTTCACCGTAAGAGTTCATCCCTAGTGGAATATTATTTTTATTGACTGTAAATAGATATTGTATGAATGTTCTTCACCGTAAGAGTTCATCCCTAGTGGAATATTATTTGTATTGACTGTAAATAGATATTGTATGAATGTTCTTCACCGTAAGAGTTCATCCCTAGTGGAATATTATTTGTATTGACTGTAAATAGATATTGTATGAATGTTTTTCACCGTAAGAGTTCGTCCCTAGTGGAATATTATTTGTATTGACTGTAAATAGATATTGTATGAATGTTCTTCACCGTAAGAGTTCATCCCTAGTGGAATATTATTTGTATTAACTGTAAATAGATATTGTATGAATGTTCTTCACCGTAAGAGTTCATCCCTAGTGGAATATTATTTGTATTGACTGTAAATAGATATTGTATGAATGTTCTTCACCGTAAGAGTTCATCCCTAGTGGAATATTATTTGTATTGACTGTAAATAGATATTGTATGAATGTTCTTCACTGTAAGAGTTCATCCCTAGTGGAATATTATTTGTATTGATCGTAAATAGATATTGTATGAATGTTCTTCACCGTAAGAGTTCATCCCTAGTGGAATATTATTTGTATTGACTGTAAATAGATATTGTATGAATGTTCTTCACCGTAAGAGTTCATCCCTAGTGGAATATTATTTGTATTGACTGTAAATAGATATTGTATGAATGTTCTTCACTGTAAGAGTTCATCCCTAGTGGAATATTATTTGTATTGACTGTAAATAGATATTGTATGAATGTTCTTCACCGTAAGAGTTCATCCCTAGTGGAATATTATTTGTATTGACTGTAAATAGATATTGTATGAATGTTCTTCACCGTAAGAGTTCATCCCTAGTGGAATATTATTTGTATTGACTGTAAATAGATATTGTATGAATGTTCTTCACCGTAAGAGTTCATCCCTAGTGGAATATTATTTGTATTGACTGTAAATAGATATTGTATGAATGTTCTTCACCGTAAGAGTTCATCCCTAGTGGAATATTATTTGTATTAACTGTAAATAGATATTGTATGAATGTTCTTCACCGTAAGAGTTCATCCCTAGTGGAATATTATTTGTATTAACTGTAAATAGATATTGTATGAATGTTCTTCACCGTAAGAGTTCATCCCTAGTGGAATATTATTTGTATTGACTGTAAATAGATATTGTATGAATGTTCTTCACCGTAAGAGTTCATCCCTAGTGGAATATTATTTGTATTGACTGTAAATAGATATTGTATGAATGTTCTTCACCGTAAGAGTTCATCCCTAGTGGAATATTATTTGTATTGACTGTAAATAGATATTGTATGAATGTTCTTCACCGTAAGAGTTCATCCCTAGTGGAATACTATTTGTATTGACTGTAAATAGATATTGTATGAATGTTCTTCACTGTAAGAGTTCATCCCTAGTGGAATATTATTTGTATTGACTGTAAATAGATATTGTATGAATGTTCTTCACCGTAAGAGTTCATCCCTAGTGGAATATTATTTGTATTGACTGTAAATAGATATTGTATGAATGTTCTTCACCGTAAGAGTTCATCCCTAGTGGAATATTATTTGTATTGACTGTAAATAGATATCGTATGAATGTTCTTCACCGTAAGAGTTCATCACTAGTGGAATATTATTTGTATTGACTGTAAATAGATATTGTATGAATGTTCTTCACCGTAAGAGTTCATCCCTAGTGGAATATTATTTGTATTGACTGTAAATAGATATTGTATGAATGAATGTCATTATTTAGTGAGATGGTAATCTACTACCTTCCTAGCTATAACGACAGCTTTCTATAAACAAGTGGTGAGTCAGTGGCTAAAATATTACCGTTTCTTGCGGGACGCAAAAATCCTTATTTTGTCTTCACGTGACTGGCAATCTGATGTAAGTTCAATAGAGAAATGATATAGTTGAAACAAAATAAGGTTTTACACCGTCGTCTTCCTTAGCGTCCTGCAGTCGCTGTACAACTAGCTTTCTCTCTAGTATACAGTTTGTCCGCAAAAAATGTATCCACTGCCATCGAAAATATCTTATAAGTACTATTTATAATTCATTATTATTAATCTACGTCTCTATGGTACCAACATATTTAACATATTTTCGTGAAATGATGAATAATGCAGATTCAACGCAGTGGGCACATTTTTTGCGGACACACTGTATTGTATTATTACTCTATGTCTATAAATTACTAAAACTCTTCCAGTTAATGACAGCTTTCTATGCATTTCTGTATCCAAGTTACGACAAGATACTCCATCTTTCCAAATGTAACTCAAGAAGTTCCTGTGCGGTTTCTCTTCAAAATGATGGCTCAAAGATTAAGGAATTCCAATAGTGCTATTCATGCATCTAGGAAACTTGTAAGAACTATAGAAAAGAAAAAAACCCCTCAAAAATTATGTTTTTTGTTTCGAGAGTATGGGTGAATTATTTTACTCCTTTACCTAACCTTGTATATAAGTTTTAATATTCTATAACAGACTGTGATTACTTAGGGTACGGTTACTATAATGGATGCGTATTCAAGCAATTTTTCGCTTTTACGACTTCTGATGAAATCGGATGAAAATCAAATTCATACTTTCCAATGGGAGTGGTTACAGTGGCAACATTTAGTCGTCAGAATACATACGAAGTCGTCAGAACAACTTCAGCGTTCAAATGAGTTTGATTTTTTCATGCGACTAGCGACAGATTCGGACATTTTTGTGTTAAATTCTCTTAAATTTTCGATTGCTGTTATTGTTTACCCTTGCGTTTTGAAAATATATTATTTATACTACCTGTCAGGAATAATACAGTCATTTTCAATTTTGATATATTATACCTATTTGTTCATATAAAGTCTTGAATTGGTTGTTACTGTGTACAATTTTTTTTCAATAAATTTGAATATCCTTATAGTTATATAAAAAATCTCCTCATTTTTCTATTTAGGTATTTCAAAAATTGGGAGCTTTGAAAAAAATAATCAAATTAGCGTCGCACACAGGAAGGTTGTGAACATTATATCAAATAAACATAGTTTAGACCCCAATATTAATGGGGCAGAAACACACTGACGATCAGAAATCGCGTACAGTGTAACCACCTCGCACTGACGATCAGTTCTGACGATATCGATCATATCGTCAGTGCGAAAAATCGCTCGAATACGCGTCCATAGTGACCGTACCCTCAAGGAGCTGGTAGATTACCAGTTTTAAGAGAGTGACAGGGCTGTCATTTTATTGCAATTTACCAAGTATATTCAGCCAAATTGCCATGAATTTGGTAGGACGATTGATCATTATATAGGAACCATTTCAAATACTTAGGTCAGGAAATGGTCCAAATCGATTGAAACAGCGACCTAGTATAGCTCTTGTCATACCTAGTATAGCTGTCATATCACACCTAGTACAGCTCTTGTCATACCTAGTATAGCTGTCATATCACACCTAGTACAGCTCTTGTTATACCTAGTACAGCTGTCATATCACACCTAGTATAGCTCTTGTTATACCTAGTACAGCTCTTGTTATACCTAGTATAGCTGTCATATCACACCTAGTACAGCTCTTGTCATACCTAGTATAGCTGTCATATCACACCTAGTACAGCTCTTGTTATACCTAGTACAGCTGTCATATCACACCTAGTATAGCTCTTGTTATACCTAGTACAGCTCTTGTTATACCTAGTATAGCTGTCATATCACACCTAGTACAGCTCTTGTCATACCTAGTATAGCTGTCATATCACACCTAGTACAGCTCTTGTCATACCTAGTATAGCTGTCATATCACACCTAGTACAGCTCTTGTTATACCTAGTATAGCTGTCATATCACACCTAGTATAGCTCTTGTCATACCTAGTATAGCTGTCATATCACACCTAGTACAGCTCTTGTCATACCTAGTATAGCTGTCATATCACACCTAGTACAGCTCTTGTTATACCTAGTATAGCTGTCATATCACACCTAGTATAGCTCTTGTTATACCTAGTATAGCTCTTGTTATACCTAGTATAGCTGTCATATCACACCTAGTATAGCTCTTGTTATACCTAGTACAGCTGTCATATCACACCTAGTATAGCTCTTGTTATACCTAGTACAGCTCTTGTTATACCTAGTACAGCTGTCATATCACACCTAGTACAGCTCTTGTTATACCTAGTATAGCTGTCATATCACACCTAGTATAGCTCTTGTTATACCTAGTACAGCTGTCATATCACACCTAGTACAGCTCTTGTTATACCTAGTACAGCTCTTGTTATACCTAGTATAGCTGTCATATCACACCTAGTATAGCTCTTGTTATACCTAGTACAGCTGTCATATCACACCTAGTACAGCTCTTGTTATACCTAGTACAGCTGTCATATCACACCTAGTATAGCTCTTGTTATACCTAGTATAGCTGTCATATCACACCTAGTATAGCTCTTGTTATACCTAGTACAGCTGTCATATCACACCTAGTACAGCTCTTGTTATACCTAGTACAGCTCTTGTTATACCTAGTATAGCTGTCATATCACACCTAGTATAGCTCTTGTTATACCTAGTACAGCTGTCATATCACACCTAGTACAGCTCTTGTTATACCTAGTATAGCTCTTGTTATACCTAGTACAGCTCTTGTTATACCTAGTACAGCTCTTGTTATACCTAGTATAGCTGTCATATCACACCTAGTATAGCTCTTGTTATACCTAGTATAGCTGTCATATCACACCTAGTACAGCTCTTGTTATACCTAGTATAGCTGTCATATCACACCTAGTATAGCTCTTGTTATTCCTAGTATAGCTGTCATATCACACCTAGTATAGCTCTTGTTATACCTAGTACAGCTCTTGTTATACCTAGTATAGCTGTCATATCACACCTAGTATAGCTCTTGTTATTCCTAGTATAGCTGTCATATCACACCTAGTATAGCTCTTGTTATACCTAGTATAGCTGTCATATCACACCTAGTACAGCTCTTGTCATACCTAGTATAGCTGTCATATCACACCTAGTATAGCTCTTGTTATTCCTAGTATAGCTGTCATATCACACCTAGTATAGCTCTTGTTATACCTAGTACAGCTCTTGTTATACCTAGTACAGCTGTCATATCACACCTAGTATAGCTCTTGTTATACCTAGTACAGCTCTTGTTATACCTAGTATAGCTGTCATATCACACCTAGTACAGCTCTTGTTATACCTAGTATAGCTGTCATATCACACCTAGTATAGCTCTTGTTATACCTAGTATAGCTGTCATATCACACCTAGTACAGCTCTTGTTATACCTAGTATAGCTGTCATATCACACCTAGTACAGCTCTTGTTATACCTAGTATAGCTGTCATATCACACCTAGTATAGCTCTTGTTATACCTAGTACAGCTGTCATATCACACCTAGTATAGCTCTTGTTATACCTAGTACAGCTCTTGTTATACCTAGTATAGCTGTCATATCACACCTAGTACAGCTCTTGTTATACCTAGTATAGCTGTCATATCACACCTAGTACAGCTCTTGTTATACCTAGTACAGCTGTCATATCACACCTAGTATAGCTCTTGTTATACCTAGTACAGCTCTTGTTATACCTAGTATAGCTGTCATATCACACCTAGTACAGCTCTTGTTATACCTAGTATAGCTGTCATATCACACCTAGTATAGCTCTTGTTATACCTAGTATAGCTGTCATATCACACCTAGTACAGCTCTTGTTATACCTAGTATAGCTGTCATATCACACCTAGTACAGCTCTTGTTATACCTAGTATAGCTGTCATATCACACCTAGTATAGCTCTTGTTATTCCTAGTATAGCTGTCATATCACACCTAGTATAGCTCTTGTTATACCTAGTATAGCTGTCATATCACACCTAGTACAGCTCTTGTTATACCTAGTATAGCTGTCATATCACACCTAGTATAGCTCTTGTTATACCTAGTACAGCTCTTGTTATACCTAGTATAGCTGTCATATCACACCTAGTACAGCTCTTGTTATACCTAGTATAGCTGTCATATCACACCTAGTATAGCTCTTGTTATACCTAGTACTGCTGTCATATCACACCTAGTATAGCTCTTGTTATACCTAGTACAGCTCTTGTTATACCTAGTATAGCTGTCATATCACACCTAGTACAGCTCTTGTTATACCTAGTATAGCTGTCATATCACACCTAGTATAGCTCTTGTTATACCTAGTATAGCTGTCATATCACACCTAGTACAGCTCTTGTTATACCTAGTACAGCTCTTGTTATACCTAGTATAGCTGTCATATCACACCTAGTATAGCTCTTGTTATACCTAGTACAGCTCTTGTTATACCTAGTATAGCTGTCATATCAC
Source organism: Caprella mutica (assembly GCA_947561585.1). Classification (NCBI taxonomy): domain Eukaryota; kingdom Metazoa; phylum Arthropoda; class Malacostraca; order Amphipoda; family Caprellidae; genus Caprella; species Caprella mutica. Next base: position 168,953 of record CANNZV010001267.1, on the reverse strand, counting down.
ACCTAGTATAGCTCTTGTTATACCTAGTACAGCTCTTGTTATACCTAGTATAGCTGTCATATCACACCTAGTATAGCTCTTGTTATACCTAGTATAGCTGTCATATCACACCTAGTATAGCTCTTGTTATACCTAGTATAGCTGTCATATCACACCTAGTACAGCTCTTGTTATACCTAGTATAGCTGTCATATCACACCTAGTATAGCTCTTGTCATACCTAGTATAGCTGTCATATCACACCTAGTACAGCTCTTGTTATACCTAGTATAGCTGTCATATCACACCTAGTACAGCTCTTGTTATACCTAGTATAGCTGTCATATCACACCTAGTACAGCTCTTGTTATACCTAGTATAGCTGTCATATCACACCTAGTACAGCTCTTGTTATACCTAGTATAGCTGTCATATCACACCTAGTACAGCTCTTGTTATACCTAGTATAGCTGTCATATCACACCTAGTACAGCTCTTGTTATACCTAGTATAGCTGTCATATCACACCTAGTATAGCTCTTGTTATACCTAGTATAGCTGTCATATCACACCTAGTACAGCTCTTGTTATACCTAGTATAGCTGTCATATCACACCTAGTATAGCTCTTGTTATACCTAGTATAGCTGTCATATCACACCTAGTATAGCTCTTGTTATACCTAGTATAGCTCTTGTTATACCTAGTATAGCTGTCATATCACACCTAGTACAGCTCTTGTTATACCTAGTAGAGCTGTCATATCACACCTAGTACAGCTCTTGTTATACCTAGTAGAGCTCTCTCTCATCATTCCTTGTACTGCATTGTCAGAGTACCTATCAGTGAAGTAGGGTTGAGCTGCTCCTGTCTGTTATATACCGCCTCACAGCTCTAGAAAAGCTAACTGATTGTTGTTGGTGTTTTTATTATCGTAAACGATAAAATTTTCTATGTTTTTGTGTAATTCTTTTGTGAATGTAAGTAATAAAAATAATTATTGGTAGAAATATTCAATGTAGGAATTGTGATAATTATTACATGAAAAATGAATGCATTTAATGGTGAATGCTATATTGTTAATGGTTAGATTTAAAATCTATTCAATGGAATATCTTTTTACTAAAATTATCAATGATTCGCTAGAAACAATTTAAAAAAATATTAATATTCAATTGGCTTACAGTTTTTATTCCATAAATGTGTGAAATATAAATGATATAATTGGAATTGGAATTTTTAATGATCTCTTTTTAGTAGAAATTATATAATCAATCTAACTGTTGTATAATAGTTGTAGAATCAGTTTAACAGTTGTAGAATCAATGCAACAGTTGTAGAATCAATGCAACAGTTGTAGAATCAATGCAACAGTTGTAGAATCAATGCAACAGTTGTAGAATCAATGCAACAGTTGTAGAATCAATGCAACAGTTGTAGAATCAATGCAACAGTTGTAGAATCAATGCAACAGTTGTAGAATCAATGCAACAGTTGTAGAATCAATGCAACAGTTGTAGAATCAATGCAACAGTTGTAGAATCAATGCAACAGTTGTAGAATCAATGTAACAGTTGTAGAATCAATGCAACAGTTGTAGAATCAATGCAACAGTTGTAGAATCAATGTAACAGTTGTAGAACCGGTGCTAGGAAAATTCATCCACGGAAAATTCGTCCGTTTCTTAATTTACGAATAGAAAGTAAGACATCAATGAGTGTTAACAATGTATGTAAGAGATAATTGCAGTCGCATGAAATCTGGTTAGATGAGAGTAACTCATATATTCAGCAGTTATAACTGTTGATGAAAAATTCGTTCGATGTAGCTAATATATTATGTTAATAGTGGTATATATAATTAAAAACGAAAAATATAACTTAATCATATATTTAAATTTAATATCAGAACTTTTTCAGCTATGCAAAACATAAGAAATACACATAGAGAAAAAGTACAACCCATGTGGGCATATCTAATGGGTCATCTATTTATACTTTGAATCAATTTATTACGTGAGTTGGTTGGACTTTATTCATGTTTTCACGTGTGTTAAAACAACTATGATGTGGTGTGTCATCTAACATTAGTTAATTCAATTCATTTTATGGATTGAATCAACTTACTATGAGAGTTAAAAGTTACTTATTTGAGAGTTTAAAGTATGTTGAAACAACTATGACAGAGTGTATTGTAGTAACTCACAAAGACTGTTAATCCAATGTATCTGGTGTATGAATTAACTTACTATGAGAGTTGGTGCTACTTTTTTTAAGTTTAGGAGTGAGTCAAAACGACTGTTTTGTTTTAACCAACGTCAATTTGACTACTTTTAAGTAGTACCTGCAACTCACCACGTAGGTGGTGACAAAAAAATGCTGTTTCATTCATGTTTTTGGTACTTTCGCCGAAAACACTACCAGAGTGATGTACTTATTTTACAGTTTTATTTTAAGTAAGTATTCATTTTGTCACTATCCTGTAACCAGACCGCTAACCTAACCTTAGGTGGACTATATCTCTTTATATTTATAACATATAGTGTTTTTTAATTTAAATTAATTACATTATTATATACCTATCAATCTTAATATTTCATTAAACGATCATAAATTTTGCATTGCGCAGGACGACAAACTTAATGGGTACAACTATTCACTATTTATTACCTAAATACATTAAACTGCTTTATATCAAATATTTATCATAACATTTTCTTCAATAATATATTAACTATTTTGAGTTTAATGGACGAATAATCCGATCACGGTAGAACCATTGCATTAGTCTTCTATTCATGATAATTCAAAATCATCTCTTGGCTTATAATCATTATAAAATATAGGCACTATTATTTAAATATAGGCATGTTCTTCCTTTTTACCGGTAGTAGCTACGAGTGAATGCTTCTATAATTAGATGATGTCAAGGCTAGTAGACTGAGAATGCCATGTGAGTACTTGTGTAGATTGAAGAGCTTGTACATGAGATTTATTGGCTTTTTTACTGACTGCATTTGTACCCTGCACTTCGTAAATAGAAAAAAAGTGTACTCTATCGAATGCAGAATTTGAAGGGAAGTTTTGTGATACTCTAATATAGAATTGGCTGAATTTAGTATGTTTGCAATTTATTATTTATTTGTTAATATATGTAAGTCCCCTAACTTTAAGAGAAAATTTACGAATATCTTTGCTCATTCCAAAGATATAATAAGATTATTCAAGAAGGAAGACTATATACTATTCTAACTAGAGAGTATACTAATAAAGTGTGATCTGTTTATTCTAACTAGAGAGTATACTAATAAAGTGTGATCTGTTTATTCTAACTAGAGAGTATACTAATAAAGTGTGATCTGTTTATTCTAACTAGAGAGTATACTAATAAAGTGTGATCTGTTTATTCTAACTAGAGAGTATACTAATAAAGTGTGATCTGTTTATTCTAACTAGAGAGTATACTAATAAAGTGTGATCTGTTTATTCTAACTAGAGAGTATACTAATAAAGTGTGATCTGTTTATTCTAACTAGAGAGTATACTAATAAAGTGTGATCTGTTTATTCTAACTAGAGAGTATACTAATAAAGTGTGATCTGTTTATTCTAACTAGAGAGTATACTAATAAAGTGTGATCTGTTTATTCTAACTAGAGAGTATACTAATAAAGTGTGATCTGTTTATTCTAACTAGAGAGTATACTAATAAAGTGTGATCTGTTTATTCTAACTAGAGAGTATACTAATAAAGTGTGATCTGTTTATTCTAACTAGAGAGTATACTAATAAAGTGTGATCTGTTTATTCTAACTAGAGAGTATACTAATAAAGTGTGATCTGTTTATTCTAACTAGAGAGTATACTAATAAAGTGTGATCTGTATATTCTAACTAGAGAGTATACTAATAAAGTGTGATCTGTTTATTCTAACTAGAGAGTATACTAATAAAGTGTGATCTGTTTATTCTAACTAGAGAGTATACTAATAAAGTGTGATCTGTTTATTCTAACTAGAGAGTATACTAATAAAGTGTGATCTGTTTATTCTAACTAGAGAGTATACTAATAAAGTGTGATCTGTTTATTCTAACTAGAGAGTATACTAATAAAGTGTGATCTGTTTATTCTAACTAGAGAGTATACTAATAAAGTGTGATCTGTTTATTCTAACTAGAGAGTATACTAATGAAGTGTGATCTGTTTATTCTAACTAGAGAGTATACTAATAAAGTGTGATCTGTTTATTCTAACTAGAGAGTATACTAATAAAGTGTGATCTGTTTATTCTAACTAGAGAGTATACTAATAAAGTGTGATCTGTTTATTCTAACTAGAGAGTATACTAATAAAGTGTGATCTGTTTATTCTAACTAGAGAGTATACTAATAAAGTGTGATCTGTTTATTCTAACTAGAGAGTATACTAATAAAGTGTGATCTGTTTATTCTAACTAGAGAGTATACTAATAAAGTGTGATCTGTTTATTCTAACTAGAGAGTATACTAATAAAGTGTGATCTGTTTATTCTAACTAGAGAGTATACTAATAAAGTGTGATCTGTTTATTCTAACTAGAGAGTATACTAATAAAGTGTGATCTGTTTATTCTAACTAGAGAGTATACTAATAAAGTGGGATCTGTTTATTCTAACTAGAGAGTATACTAATAAAGTGGGATCTATTTATTCCAACTAGAGAGTATACTAATAAAGTGTGATCTGTTTATTCTAACTAGAGAGTATACTAATAAAGTGTGATCTGTTTATTCTAACTAGAGAGTATACTAATAAAGTGTGATCTGTTTATTCTAACTAGAGAGTATACTAATAAAGTGGGATCTGTTTATTCTAACTAGAGAGTATACTAATAAAGTGGGATCTATTTATTCTAACTAGAGAGTATACTAATAAAGTGTGATCTGTTTATTCTAACTAGAGAGTATACTAATAAAGTGTGATCTGTTTATTCTAACTAGAGAGTATACTAATAAAGTGGGATCTGTTTATTCTAACTAGAGAGTATACTAATAAAGTGTGATCTGTTTATTCTAACTAGAGAGTATACTAATAAAGTGTGATCTGTTTATTCTAACTAGAGAGTATACTAATAAAGTGGGATCTGTTTATTCTAACTAGAGAGTATACTAATAAAGTGGGATCTATTTATTCTAACTAGAGAGTATACTAATAAAGTGTGATATGTTTATTCTAACTAGAGAGTATACTAATAAAGTGTGATCTGTTTATTCTAACTAGAGAGTATACTAATAAAGTGTGATCTGTTTATTCTAACTAGAGAGTATACTAATAAAGTGTGATCTGTTTATTCTAACTAGAGAGTATACTAATAAAGTGTGATCTGTTTATTCTAACTAGAGAGTATACTAATAAAGTGTGATCTGTTTATTCTAACTAGAGAGTATACTAATAAAGTGGGATCTATTTATTCTAACTAGAGAGTATACTAATAAAGTGTGATCTGTTTATTCTAACTAGAGAGTATACTAATAAAGTGTGATCTGTTTATTCTAACTAGAGAGTATACTAATAAAGTGGGATCTGTTTATTCTAACTAGAGAGTATACTAATAAAGTGTGATCTGTTTATTCTAACTAGAGAGTATACTAATAAAGTGGGATCTGTTTATTCTAACTAGAGAGTATACTAATAAAGTGGGATCTATTTATTCCAACTAGAGAGTATACTAATAAAGTGTGATCTGTTTATTCTAACTAGAGAGTATACTAATAAAGTGTGATCTGTTTATTCTAACTAGAGAGTATACTAATAAAGTGTGATCTGTTTATTCTAACTAGAGAGTATACTAATAAAGTGGGATCTGTTTATTCTAACTAGAGAGTATACTAATAAAGTGGGATCTATTTATTCTAACTAGAGAGTATACTAATAAAGTGTGATCTGTTTATTCTAACTAGAGAGTATACTAATAAAGTGTGATCTGTTTATTCTAACTAGAGAGTATACTAATAAAGTGTGATCTGTTTATTCTAACTAGAGAGTATACTAATAAAGTGTGATCTGTTTATTCTAACTAGAGAGTATACTAATAAAGTGTGATCTGTTTATTCTAACTAGAGAGTATACTAATAAAGTGGGATCTGTTTATTCTAACTAGAGAGTATACTAATAAAGTGGGATCTATTTATTCTAACTAGAGAGTATACTAATAAAGTGTGATCTGTTTATTCTAACTAGAGAGTATACTAATAAAGTGTGATCTGTTTATTCTAACTAGAGAGTATACTAATAAAGTGTGATCTGTTTATTCTAACTAGAGAGTATACTAATAAAGTGTGATCTGTTTATTCTAACTAGAGAGTATACTAATAAAGTGTGATCTGTTTATTCTAACTAGAGAGTATACTAATAAAGTGTGATCTGTTTATTCTAACTAGAGAGTATACTAATAAAGTGTGATCTGTTTATTCTAACTAGAGAGTATACTAATAAAGTGGGATCTGTTTATTCTAACTAGAGAGTATACTAATAAAGTGTGATCTGTTTATTCTAACTAGAGAGTATACTAATAAAGTGGGATCTGTTTATTCTAACTAGAGAGTATACTAATAAAGTGGGATCTATTTATTCTAACTAGAGAGTATACTAATAAAGTGTGATCTGTTTATTCTAACTAGAGAGTATACTAATAAAGTGTGATCTGTTTATTCTAACTAGAGAGTATACTAATAAAGTGTGATCTATTTATTCTAACTAGAGAGTATACTAATAAAGTGTGATCTGTTTATTCTAACTAGAGAGTATACTAATAAAGTGTGATCTGTTTATTCTAACTAGAGAGTATACTAATAAAGTGTGATCTGTTTATTCTAACTAGAGAGTATACTAATAAAGTGTGATCTGTTTATTCTAACTAGAGAGTATACTAATAAAGTGTGATCTGTTTATTCTAACTAGAGAGTATACTAATAAAGTGTGATCTGTTTATTCTAACTAGAGAGTATACTAATAAAGTGTGATCTGTTTATTCTAACTAGAGAGTATACTAATAAAGTGTGATCTGTTTATTCTAACTAGAGAGTATACTAATAAAGTGTGATCTGTTTATTCTAACTAGAGAGTATACTAATAAAGTGTGATCTGTTTATTCTAACTAGAGAGTATACTAATAAAGTGTGATCTGTTTATTCTAACTAGAGAGTATACTAATAAAGTGTGATCTGTTTATTCTAACTAGAGAGTATACTAATAAAGTGTGATCTGTTTATTCTAACTAGAGAGTATACTAATAAAGTGTGATCTGTTTATTCTAACTAGAGAGTATACTAATAAAGTGGGATCTGTTTATTCTAACTAGAGAGTATACTAATAAAGTGGGATCTGTTTATTCTAACTAGAGAGTATACTAATAAAGTGTGATCTGTTTATTCTAACTAGAGAGTATACTAATAAAGTGGGATCTGTTTATTCTAACTAGAGAGTATACTAATAAAGTGGGATCTATTTATTCTAACTAGAGAGTATACTAATAAAGTGTGATCTGTTTATTCTAACTAGAGAGTATACTAATAAAGTGTGATCTGTTTATTCTAACTAGAGAGTATACTAATAAAGTGTGATCTATTTATTCTAACTAGAGAGTATACTAATAAAGTGTGATCTGTTTATTCTAACTAGAGAGTATACTAATAAAGTGTGATCTGTTTATTCTAACTAGAGAGTATACTAATAAAGTGTGATCTGTTTATTCTAACTAGAGAGTATACTAATAAAGTGTGATCTGTTTATTCTAACTAGAGAGTATACTAATAAAGTGTGATCTGTTTATTCTAACTAGAGAGTATACTAATAAAGTGTGATCTGTTTATTCTAACTAGAGAGTATACTAATAAAGTGTGATCTGTTTATTCTAACTAGAGAGTATACTAATAAAGTGTGATCTGTTTATTCTAACTAGAGAGTATACTAATAAAGTGTGATCTGTTTATTCTAACTAGAGAGTATACTAATAAAGTGTGATCTGTTTATTCTAACTAGAGAGTATACTAATAAAGTGTGATCTGTTTATTCTAACTAGAGAGTATACTAATAAAGTGTGATCTGTTTATTCTAACTAGAGAGTATACTAATAAAGTGTGATCTGTTTATTCTAACTAGAGAGTATACTAATAAAGTGTGATCTGTTTATTCTAACTAGAGAGTATACTAATAAAGTGTGATCTGTTTATTCTAACTAGAGAGTATACTAATAAAGTGTGATCTGTTTATTCTAACTAGAGAGTATACTAATAAAGTGTGATCTGTTTATTCTAACTAGAGAGTATACTAATAAAGTGGGATCTGTTTATTCTAACTAGAGAGTATACTAATAAAGTGGGATCTATTTATTCTAACTAGAGAGTATACTAATAAAGTGGGATCTATTTATTCTAACTAGAGAGTATACTAATAAAGTGGGATCTGTTTATTCTAACTAGAGAGTATACTAATAAAGTGGGATCTATTTATTCTAACTAGAGAGTATACTAATAAAGTGGGATCTATTTATTCTAACTAGAGAGTATACTAATAAAGTGGGATCTATTTATTTCAGTTATCGCATTTCAACAAGTGAAAATAAAAGCAATTGAAGAACACTAACTAAAATTTTCAAAATGCCTCTGAAGGATTCAATTACCAAGTCAACTTCGTTCTTATTTATCTAATACAAGACATTTAACCATTAGGATAACGGAATTGGGTGTTCCCCTTTGTTTGTAGTAAGTTCACCACCCTATTTTCTCCGCCTTCAGTTCACCGCAACTTAATTTGATTAAAAATCTAGCAAACAGAAAGATTATAAAGATAATTAATAAGGGATTATTAATACAAAGATGATTATATTTTGAAATACAATGTAGATTTTTTGGAACTTGTAGTTTTATATCAATTCTTGTTCTATGTCACAAAGATGAACAGAAAACCAATATTAAGGTCTACGGTTGACACTGCTCATTTAATGGGCAAATGACGTGAAGTATCGTCCGAAATGGGTCTAGGTCAATTGATCCCCGGTTAAATAATCCTCTGTCATTCGATGCCCCGTACCGTTTGATTTCCGGTCAATTGAATATCGGTCATTTGATTCTCATTCACATTTTCCGTGTATACACCTAGTATTAATTTTTTATTGGTGTTTATATTTATTACATAAAAAGTAATTTTTTGGTTTTATATTTCAACATTTATTAGATTTGGTAATTAGAATAAACTATAAAATATATAGCTGTAATAGAAAGATGGTATCCAACATAGAACCATTGGTCATAAAATTCATTGTCAGGTCCAGGTTTTCCACCCTTCTCCTGATGATGAATAGAAATCTTTCTATTAGAAAGCTTGAAACTAAAAAAACCTTCAATGCCGAGTTTAAATAACCTCTTATAATATTAATTAATTATCATATAATAGAAATATGCACCTTATACTGACGATTTAGTTTGGCAAGTCAAATAAATCAGGATCCTGGTATAGAATAAATCCTGGTATAGAATAAATCCTGGTATAGAATAAATCCTGTTATAGAACAAATCCTGGTATAGAATAACTCCTGGTATAGAATAAATCCTGCTATAGAACAAATCCTGGTATAGAATAAATCCTGGTATAGAATAAATCCTGGTATAGAATAAATCCTGTTATAGAATAAATCCTGTTATAGAATAAATCCTGGTATAGAACAAATCCTGTTATAGAATAAATCCTGTTATAGAATAAATCCTGTTATAGAATAAATCCTGTTATAGAATAAATCCTGGTATAGAATAAATCCTGTTTTAGAATAAATCCTAGTATAGAATCCTGGTATAGAATAAATCCTGTTATAGAATAAATCCTGTTACAGAATAAATCCTGTTTTAGAATAAATCCTAGTATAGAATAAATCCTGGTATAGAATAAATCCTGGTATAGAATAAATCCTGATATAGAATAAATCCTGGTATAGAATAAATCCTGGTATAGAATAAATCCTAGTATAGAATAAATCCTGTTTTAGAATAAATCCTAGTATAGAATAAATCTTGGTATAGAATAAATTCTGGTATAGAATAAATCCTGGTATAGAATAAATCCTGGTATAGAATAAATCCTGTTTTAGAATAAATCCTAGTATAGAATAAATCCTGGTATAGAATAAATCCTGGTATAGAATAAATTCTGTTATAGAATAAATCCTGTTTTAGAATAAATCCTGGTATAGAATAAATCCTGGTATAGAATAAATCCTGGTATAGAATAAATCCTGGTATAGAATAAATCCTGGTATAGAATAAATCCTGGTATAGAATAAATCCTGGTATAGAATAAATCCTGGTATAGAATAAATCCTGGTATAGAATAAATCCTGGTATAGAATAAATCCTGGTATAGAATAAATCCTAGTATAGAATAAATCCTAGTATAGAATAAATCCTGTTTTAGAATAAATCCTAGTATAGAATAAATCCTGGTATAGAATAAATCCTGGTATAGAATAAATCCTGGTATAGAATAAATCCTAGTATAGAATAAATCCTGTTCTAGAATAAATCCTAGTATAGAATAAATCTTGGTATAGAATAAATTCTGGTATAGAATAAATTCTGTTATAGAATAAATCCTGTTTTAGAATAAATCCTGTTTTAGAATAAATCCTGGTATAGAATAAATCCTGGTATAGAATAAATCCTAGTATAGAATAAATCCTGGTATAGAATAAATCCTGGTATAGAATAAATCCTGGTATAGAATAAATCCTGGTATAGAATAAATCCTGGTATAGAATAAATCCTGGTATAGAATAAATCCTGGTATAGAATAAATCCTGGTATAGAATAAATCCTGGTATAGAATAAATCCTAGTATAGAATAAATCCTAGTATAGAATAAATCCTATTTTAGAATAAATCCTAGTATAGAATAAATCCTGGTATAGAATAAATCCTGGTATAGAATAAATCCTGGTATAGAATAAATCCTAGTATAGAATAAATCCTGTTCTAGAATAAATCCTAGTATAGAATAAATCTTGGTATAGAATAAATTCTGGTATAGAATAAATTCTGTTATAGAATAAATCCTGTTTTAGAATAAATCCTGGTATAGAATAAATCCTGGTATAGAATAAATCCTAGTATAGAATAAATCCTGGTATAGAATAAATCCTGGTATAGAATAAATCCTGGTATAGAATAAATCCTGGTATAGAATAAATCCTGGTATAGAATAAATCCTAGTATAGAATAAATCCTAGTATAGAATAAATCCTGTTATAGAATAAATCCTGTTATAGAATAAATCCTGGTATAGAATAAATCCTGGTATAGAATAAATCCTAGTATAGAATAAATCCTAGTATAGAATAAATCCTGGTATAGAATAAATCCTAGTATAGAATAAATCCTGGTATAGAATAAATCCTGGTATAGAATAAATCCTGGTATAGAATAAATCCTGGTATAGAACAAATCCTGGTATAGAATAAATCCTGGTATAGAATAAATCCTGGTATAGAATAAATCCTGGTATAGAATAAATCCTGGTATAGAATAAATCCTAGTATAGAATAAATCCTGGAATAGAATAAATCCTGGTATAGAATAAATCCTGGTATAGAATAAATCTTGGTATAGAATAAATCCTAGTATAGAATAAATCCTAGTATAGAATAAATCCTGGTATAGAATAAATCCTGGTATAGAATAAATCCTAGTATAGAATAAATCCTAGTATAGAATAAATCCTGGTATAGAATAAATCCTGGTATAGTATAAATCCTGGTATAGAATAAATCCTGGTATAGAATAAATCCTGGTATAGAATAAATCCTAGTATAGAATAAATCCTAGTATAGAATAAATCCTATATAGCAACTAAGTGAGGAGTAACTTTTGACCATTTTATCAAGTAGTGTTCAATTAACCTGTTTTCACCGTAAATATTACACACATTATCATCAAGCAGGTGGGATAGATTGAAAATCATTTTATTGTAAATAATAGTGTGAATTATAATATTTATGGTAAATGAATTTCAATAGTTAAATGTTTGCAATAGTTACAGAGTAAACAGATTCACTGAAAGCTACCAATCATATTGTCAAAGTAATTACTCAATTACTTCTATACAAGGAGATATAACTGCGATTTATTATAGGAACATTGAGTGGGCCATTTGCTTTTATGTAGTCTGAAATAATCTATAAAATATAATTGAATACACGTGTAAAAATTGAACATGAATTAAATAGTGTATATCAAAGTATCAATTGTAATATGAAAATTGAGTGGGCTATGCATTTAGTTTACATTGAACTAAAATATATTTGAATGGTGACTGGACGCTCCGTTACTAGGACGTTTCGTACCCGGAGGTTTCGTTACTAGGACGTTTCGTACCCGGAGGTTTCGTTACTAGGACGTTTCGTACCCGGAGGTTTCGTTACTAGGACGTTTCGTACCCGGAGGTTTCGTTACTAGGACGTTTCGTTAGCGAACGGTTCGTTACTAGGACGTTTCCTTAGCGGACGGTTCGTTACTAGGACGTTTCCTTAGCGGACGGTTCGTTACTAGAACGTTTCCTTAGCGGACGGTTCGTTACTAGGACGTTTCCTTAGGGGACGGTTCGTTACTAGGACGTTTCGTTAGCAGACGGTTCGTTACTAGGACGTTTCCTTAGCGGACGGTTCGTTACTAGGACGTTCCGTTAGCGAACGGTTCGTTAATAGGACGTTTCCTTAGCGGACGGTTCGTTACTAGGACTTTTCGTTAGCGGACGGTTCGTTACTAGGACGTTTCCTTAGCGAACGGTTCGTTACTAGGACGTTTCCTTAGCGGACTGTTCGTTACTAGGACGTTTCCTTAGCGGACGGTTCGTTACTAGGACGTTTCCTTAGCGGACGGTTCGTTACTAGAACGTTTCCTTAGCGGACGGTTCGTTACTAGGACGTTTCCTTAGGGGACGGTTCGTTACTAGGACGTTTCGTTAGCAGACGGTTCGTTACTAGGACGTTTCCTTAGCGGACGGTTCGTTACTAGGACTTTTCGTTAGCGGACGGTTCGTTACTAGAACGTTTCCTTAGCGAACGGTTCGTTACTAGGACGTTTCCTTAGCGGACTGTTCGTTACTAGGACGTTTCCTTAGCGGATGGTTCGTTACTAGGACGTTTCGTTAGCGGACGGTTCGTTACTAGGACGTTTCCTTAGCGGACGGTTCGTTACTAGGACGTTTCGTTAGCGAACGGTTCGTTACTAGGACGTTTCGTTAGCGAACGGTTCGTTACTAGGACGTTTCCTTAGCGGACGGTTCGTTACTAGGACGTTTCGTTAGCGAACGGTTCGTTACTAGGACGTTTCCTTAGCGGACGGTTCGTTACTAGGACGTTTCCTTAGCGAACGGTTCGTTACTAGGACGTTTCGTAGCCGGTCATTTCATTATCACATTTTTTGTTGTAATTTTTAAAACTGGGAACAAATTGTTTATTTGAAATGGGTTGCAGACTACAATTTATACCAATCCAATATATTATGAATTCAAACTACTTTAAATTGAAAGGTTTAACATACGTTTTATTCATCTGCTAAATATCTGGTTATATATTGATTATAATCAGATGTATTAATATTAACAACCATCACTTAATATCTTTGATTAGAAAAGTTGGAAGTGAAAATATTATGGATACCATTTGATATAAAAGTCATATACATACAGTTGTCAAATCCCTCCCTTGACCTTGATTCAAAAGAATTATACCAAAACACATTACTAAAATGTAATTTAATGCGGTGAATTAGTTGCAGTAAACTTAAAATTCTGTGAATAGAATGCGATGAACTTTCCGGAAGTGAATTGGGGGCGATGAATTTACCTATAATCATTCCCCAGCAAACATCTTGAAGATGAAGACTGTGGGTATCATCGGAGCTGGGGCTGCAGGTCTGTGTGCCCTCAAGCATGTCCTCAACACTAATGGTCTCAGTCCAATAGTGTGGGAGAAGACCAGGGAGATTGGAGGTACTTGGGTCTACAGAGACACTACAGGCAATGATGAGTTTGGTCTCCCTATGCATTCCAGCATGTATAAAGAATTGAGGTGATGTAATGAGTAGAAATTTGATGTGTAAAATTCGATCTTATGCTACACTGATGATGAAAATATTTGAATTACTAAATTGGTTATTCTTCAGAACCAACACCCCAAAAGAAGTGATGGGTTACCCTGACTTCCCTTTCAAGACAGACGGACCATCTTTCGTCACCCATGCTGTTGTTTTAGAGTACCTGAAAGAATATGCAGAATTACATGACTTACTGAAACATATACAGGTAACAGACTATTTAGCTCTTCAGGCCAACTATACTGGCATAACAAACATTGGGAATCTTCTAAATGTACATATGTTTCTTATTCGCTCAGAATTTAGATAGGTTGTGGTGAACACTTTCTCAACATGGTTTTCAGATTTATCATAAACTATTAAATTTAGCTCTGAAGAGTCTCTGATTGAGTTCAATATAATATGGAGTTTTCAACTGACTTTTCTATGTTTCTCTTAGTGAATATACATTCCTTTCATCAAATATTTTCGTTTTTGAAGCCATAATCGAGTCCTGTATACTTGAACTTTATCACCTCTGCTGTTGCTCTTATTCAGAATATAAAATTGTGATGACATTTTTAAGAAAGTCATTCTTAAATAGTAAATTTGTTCCTTTAACTTATATGTGTCTCTACATAGTCTCAACCCTACTAACTATGCCATCAAAAGCCACTGGCGCGGTAGAACCAGCTCTCACTAAAACTCTTGTAAAATTTGATCGAATTGACATTTCAATATTTTTTCTTCATAAAAATCTTCATTTTAAATTCAAACAATTACTGGTAAACGACAAAGAATAATTTTCCATTTGAAATAAAAGTAACAAGCAAGGATAAGAAACAAATATTTCTTAGGTACTATTGAATGGGCGGGGCTGAAATTATAGCTATTATTATTTTTCGATGAGGACTGGCGCGCCCGCACCAGCTTCTAGGTTACTTGTGTTAATTGAAACTAGCTTTTATAAATTTTCAGTTTTGTCATTTGATTGAAGAAGTGACTCCAGTGAATATTGGTGAGTCTTCCACTCAATGGAGAGTCAGAGTCAAGAATTTACTTACTGGAGACTCCAACACAACAATTTGCGATGCTTTGATGGTGTGTGTTGGGTGAGTCAAAAACAAATAAATTTATATTAGGATTTACAGTACCATGACAAAAGAATTTTCTAGGGTCTGTTCTGTAAGATATGTTTAAAGTCTTTGACCATCTCTAATTCTCGTTCCAGGCACTTTTCTGTACCGCATATGCCACTCATTCACGGAATTGAGGATTTTTCGGGTCTGAAGGATCACAGTCACAACTACAGAGTGCCTGAGACTTACAGAGACAAGACTGTGATTGTCTTGGGAGCTTCAGCCTCTGGAGAAGATATCAGTTTGGATATAGCTGTGGTTGCCAAAAAGGTTTGGATAATTTCAGATTCTTCATCTCAAGAATTCATAAGTTACCTTTCTAAAACCTAATTCTGTTTTATTTTACATTAGGTCTATCTGTCTCACAATATGCCACATGGGTTGAAGTCCCCTCTCCCGCCTAATGTAGAGGAGGTGCCTGGGGTTGTGTCTTTCAAACATGGAACAACAGATACCTTCACTCTAAAGGGAGATGTTCAGTTGCGAGCTGATGCCATCTTATACTGTACAGGTAATCTTAAGAATAGCCTAACATAAATTCACCATTGTACACTTTCAAAGATCTAAATAAATCTTAAGCACGTTTAAGAAGGTTACGATACCCACACCTCTCTTTCCAGGTTACGAACATTTAACTGATACCCACACCTCTCTTTCCAGGTTACGAACAATTAACTGATACCCACACCTCTCTTTCCAGGTTACGAACATTTAACTGATACCCACACCTCTCTTTCCAGGTTACGAACATTTAACTGATACCCACACCTCTCTTTCCAGGTTACGAACATTTAACTGATACCCACACCTCTCTTTCCAGGTTACGAACATTTAACTGATACCCACACCTCTCTTTCCAGGTTACGAATACTCTTACCCATTCCTGTCCGAAGACTGTGAAGTCGAAGTTACCAACAATCAAGTATGGCCTCTCTACAGACATTTGATTCACTGCAAATATCCCACCATGGCTTTAGTGGGAATTCCTTACCTAGTTGCACCATTCCGTTATTTCGATACTCAGGTTAGTTGCACCTAACGTCCTTTATAATTATATCTTAAAACCACTTTTGTGTCAAACATTCAAAAAGATTATTTTACAGATTAGATATTTCCTTCAACACATCATAGGCGCATTCACTTTGCCCTCTCACGAGGACATGATGAAGCATTCTTTGGACGAACTGAGCAAGCGGTTGTCATCGGCAAGGCCCAAAGACTTCCACAAAATGGGTCCACTGCAGTGGGACTACAAGAAACAACTTTGGGAGATCATTGGGAGAGAAAATGAGCCACCTGTTATTGAAAAACTCTTCGAGTGTGCTTGGGATGCTCGGTCTAAAGATTTAATTAATTTCAGAGACACTAACTTTAGACTGAAGAATGATTACGAATTTGACGTCGTGAACTGTTCAAATGAGGCAACTCGAGAATGATTACAATATTTCTAATGGATAATTAGTACAGACTTACAATAAGTAAATAATTTCGACTGGAGTTGGTTTTTCCATTTTCATTTAATGTGAAGTTTATGTGAAATATATAGAAATTTGTAGAGGTTTACCTAAATTTAAACTGTAAACACTTTCGAACGAATGAATCGATTTTAAATAAATTGGAACTATTCGACGTAGAATTCCTTTTCTATCTCTTTCCATCATAACTGATTGAAATACAAAAATAATGCCAATACTATTCGAAAATTATGCGTTAGCTTCTAAAATGAAAGTTGCGCAATCAAATCCTTGTGAATAAAACAAAAGGCTCTGCATTTATAACTCAAATAACCTGTAGTTGAAATAATAAAAAGGAAACCATTATTCAATTAAAACAAACGTCTCTACTATTCTCTATTTCAACTTGACAATGGTAGTAATAATTCATTGAAGAAAGAGAAAAACAAGAGAAAAAATTCTTTTATAATTTTTTTTGTTTCTTTTAATTATTCCTATCTATGCAAATCAGGGCCCTTTCCGTCATGCTGCACTTTTATCCTAAGTTATCATTTCTATCGTGAAGTATTGGTATGATTTTGTGGTGGATCGTGATTTTGATCTCAATATCCGTGAATCTCTCTGTTGACTAACCACTGACACAGAAAGCTGCCTCTTCTCGAATAGTAATTTTGTTTGAGAAAGGTTCTGGCTCTTCTCCGCAAATGTCAATAGCCGTGGTAAGTCAGTTTCAGTAATTTTTTGCTTGATTTCCATCCTGCATGGACATATTTTCAATTCAAAAATGACTCAGGTGATAATTCAGTATCATTTCGAAAATTAAATTCTACGTCCAATGGATTAAACCAGAATAAAAATCAACCAACTTATTAAAAGTTATAACAGTTAGAAAATGGGTGAACTTTTTTTAGACCCATACTGTTTATAGTTATATTTTTAAATGGTTTATAATTAGTCTACTAAATTATATTGCCTAAATTAATATGTTTTTGTGACAAGATTCATTTTTTTAAAATTAATTAATAAACATTATTAATTATTATTCTGCCATAGTAACTATAGTAACTATAATTTATATTAATTAATTCGTCGTGTGTCTAAAGGGTCTCACAACTTTTTAAAAGGAGACTTATTTTCTATTCCTATTTCCTCTATTTTGTAAAATGTACGATTTTGTCATCAGGTTAGTAAAATAAAATATCGGTATTTATTTTTCACATTTAAAATTGTTTGTTGGAGAAATTATAACGAAATGCAAAAGTTAGAATGAAAGTAATTAACAAAGTACAGTAATGTAAGAAATATTAACACTACAAATACAGAAGGTTCTTCTTCCATAAATGCCTTTTTTATTGTTGTTTTCTGGTTATTCTATTTAGAGTGTTTCTGAAATGTCTAACTCCTTTACTGCCGTTGGATATCTTAGTTTGGGCATCTGCTCCCTTCAGGGCAGCCGGTCCCACCCATTTCATCTGCTGCCACTGGGGACTGATAGGCTTCCATTGAGAACCCTATGAAAAAAAGTGATTATTTCAAAAATGATTTTAATTCACTACATGATTTAAAAATACAAATTTATTATATTACCTCTATATTTTTTAAAATTTATTACACGATTTATGTAAAATTAATTTTTGTAACTTATATCACGGTCGATTAAATTTTTTTTTAATAATAGTTTACCTTTAATCTCGGATCTGGAGGAGGTAGGCCTGGAAAACTAATCGGCGGAATTTTATTTTCAGCACAAGGTAGCTGACGACCCCTGATGGTGAATTTTGTGTTTTTGGTACCTGATGCAGTCTCTATGAACTGCATTTCCATTTCACCTTTGGAGTTGAAACTCGTAGTCACTGAGGAGAAATAAATCAATTAATGAAATAAAATTAATTTCGGTTTTATGATTAGGTTTTCTACATAAAAAACTTTTGTTATGAGTACAATATTTAGAACTATTTTGTATCAAAAAGGAAAGTAATATTTCTTTTAAACTGTAATACTTGAACGTGAATTTATAGTTGAATATGCAATAACCACATCATGTTAAGTATCTTGTTTTAAGATTAAATGCTAACTCAAAATATACGTAGAGGTGTTTTTCATTTTGTACATCAACGATATCTTACTATGTACGGAAGGTTTTCTGTCACTGCAAAGAATTTGATCGTGAATAAAAAGAGTAGACTCGTTGCACGATCCAGAGAATTGGAAGTCCTCTATTTCTAAAATGAGAGAGCAGTACTTGGGACTGTTCCTGTAGAGGAGTAAAAAGAAAGTTTTTATCTTTTTGTGACGTATGATATCTTTTGGAATAAATATATTATGTTTTAATTTACTTATCGATGATGTACGTGCAGGTTATTTTGCCATTATTAAAACTATCTTCCGAGTGTTGAGGATTCTCAATGACAAATTCTTCATCTGAAATGCGTCGATCGCAAGAAGAGGCTGAATCCGTCTCATTCTCAGGGAACTCTAAAATGTTATTGAATTCCTCTGAGCGTAAGGTTCTTCTTGAAATTGGGAAAACTAAAGGTGAAGCCTTGTTTGTGCTCGATGATGAAAGAACTTCCGTTTCATCTTGACCTAAATCCTTTGCTTTGTTATCTGCAGAACGTGGAAAAACAGAGGATCCTGAATTATCCCTACCATGATATTTTCTAAAATGTGTGGTGAAACCAATTGTCTTCACTGGAGGTTTCTTCTGTTGACGAACTAAATTCAAAGCAGGAGCACGTGTTGAACCTATATAAATAGTAGGACGAGGAGTTACATATACGGGCTTTGGAGACCGTACAAATACTGGCGTTGGAGCCCTTACAAAAACGGGTCGTGGGGTTGTAACAAACACTGGTGTTGGAGCACGTATGACTGCTGGTTGCGGGGTTGCCACAACAATTGGTCTTGGTGTTCTCACGAAAACTGGCTTAGGTGCAGCCACATAGATAGGTTTAGGTGTCCTAATAAAAGCTGGTTGTGGCGTAGCAACAATTATAGGTCTGGGTGTTCTCACAACTGGCCTGGGAGCTGTGACATACATAGGTTGGGGTTGGGCGACATATACAGGACGGGCTGTTGTTGAGAATCTAATCACAGGTCTTGATGGTAGACTATATGAGGCTTCATAATTGCTAGGTAGAGACTGCAGTGTACTGACTCTTACTGGAGGAGCTCTGGTGCTAGATACAGATACTTGGTATTGTGGAAAGAGCAGAAAGGCATTTTGACCTCTGAGCTCATGAGTCTGCTGCAAGATTTGTGGTCTTCTTTGTCTATAAACTTGAGGATATTTGAATCGAACTATTGGTGATTTTCTGTTTTTATTTCGACGATAATAAGGGTTATGAGAGAACGTGTATCTTATCGGTCTCTGCGCACTGACCTGACCTGATGGCTTTCGAATTGGTCGTTTCCGTCTTCCTTCAGACTTGGAAAACAAGGCATCTTTCCTGAATCTACTTTTATCGAAATTAAGTGACGAACTGAGTTGATTGAACTTGTTATGTACCATTTCGACGAGATTCAAGCTACCCTTAGCCTTAGATTGAGTTGGTCTTCTTTGTTTATTTCCTCCAGCAGGTAGATAATAGTAGACATAATGTTGATCTACTTCCGAATCTACTTCCAATGTTGGTCGCTCTACCGATAGACTGATGTCTGGCTTGAAAAGGCCATCACCACTAGTATGAATTATTCCGAGGTCACCATTCACAGTTTGAGAATAAGATGAATTCTTAGAATGGTGGTCAGTAATGCTTATATGATGGTTTGAGTTGATTAGAGTATCGGGACCATTTTGAATCTGTGTAAGGGTTCCTTGTCCCACTCCATAGGACCCCAGAGGCCCGAAACTTCCACAGGGCATCTGGAATACCTTAATGTGGAAGCCTCCATCTTCTTCTTCAGAACCAGTATGGAAAATCAGCTGCATGACATCTTCCGTAAAGTGATACGTCCCTGAAATAATTTCAACATTTTAAATATTCATTAATGAATGAAATGTGGACATACAGTGATTGTCGAAAGTATACAAAAATGAATTTCACTTTGCATGTACTAGCTAAATTGTAATTAGCTAAAAAGTGACAACACCTATGAATCCCATGAACGATATTCAATATATGCAATAAACATTAGTTCATAGATTACTAATTACAAAACAAATGAAGTAGTAAAATAAATCAAATACCAAATCAAATACTTACAACTGAATTATCTAAATATAAATGCTCACTTATTTCAGAATCTTTTCTGTAGCCACACAATCTTTGCTGTGAACCAACTTGAAGGAAACTCCTTCCACACTCCAAACTGGCCCCCATTTGTAGATCTGTAATCTGGAATAACATTGGAAATATTGGTCACAAAAAGCACACCAAGTAGCTACGAATCGGTAAGATGTTATATTTTGAATTGTTAATATTATCACATGTTCAAGTTCATTCCAGGGAAACTACGGTAAATTCAGTATTGTTCTCAAGTGAGAAATCATCATGTTCCCACATAAACCGATTTTCATCCAACTTACCGGTAGCCTATTCAGTGGTGATTCACAAGAATCGTACATACCGTACTAGTATAAGAGGATCGTACAATCGTAGGAATACATTAAGATTCGTCAATTAGTTTTTTAAAGATCAGTATTTATCACAACAAACAATGTAAATGACACGAAAACATTTCTTTTGAACCAACCTCCATGAACCAATAAAGTCGTTCGAAAGTGACTACTCACTTCAATCTTCAGTTGGCAGATACCGCTAGAGCTTTTCTCAATGTTGTACTGGCAGGTGAGGTCCTTGGGAGGTGCCTCGGGGTAGTTAGGGGACTGGATGGCAAAGGACTGATAGGGGGACACATATTAGAGAGAACACAGGGGGGAATGTATGGCGGGGCAACATTGTCCCAGTGCTGGATTAACGTTGCCAATGTTGTAAAAATATTGGATAGAAAACAAATTATGAGTCCATAAGATTTAAATAATTATTGTAATAGATTTGTGAATTAATTTAATAAGAAATGTACGTAGGATTAACTGTTGAATATTTTAGGTCGATAAAGATCGCCAGAAGACTAAGAATTTAATAATTATATTCTAATTCTCATTTTAGAAAATTATAAAATTAATTTCATTTTTCCTGTTCCAGATTCAATGTACACGTTTTTGCGATAGTATGTTTTTTTAACTGGACTGGATCTTTAAGCTGACCAATTACTGATAGACAAAGGTTATAACTAGAATTGTGACAATATGCTTTCAAAATCATAGATCCGGAAAATATTGTAGACGGAGAGATTTAAAGAGTATTAGATCGTTCAAATCAGCAGTATATAGTATTCGATACCATTTCATTTCGTCTGTGATATTCTTAAGATCTATGATTTACAAAGCATATTGTCACAGCATATTGTTCTAGTGTCTTACTTTTTCATTAGTGGTGGAACCGCACTCCGTCAGGGTAACATTTGAGGTTGTTGATCCATGGCCCGTGAGAACGGGGGGCAATGGGGGAGGTTCGTTACCCCCTGGGGGGGGAGGGACGTAAGACATTAAAGAAAGCTACCAAAGACGTTACTTGTTTCAAATTCTTAGCTAGTGGATTAAGACTGTATCATGACTAGGTATACACAGTTCATGACTAGGTTATTTTATGACAAGAATACCTAGTGAGTTAAGCTTACCTGAGATTCCCACCGTTGGGGTAAATCCCCCGGTGTTACCTTGGTTAGTCCCCTGGTGGATAGGAAGTGGCGGGGGGTGGAGGTAAACTGAGAAAAATAATTAAAATAGATTTATTTTACTTTAACATAAGTATAATAGCTAGTTTATGTTATCAAATAGTTCTATCATTTATTGTTTGCATTGAATAAAAAGGATATACAAATTTAGTCGTTTTTCAAATTTTTATATACTATTTTCTTATATAACTTAAAATGTGAAAACGTCCGAAAACTTGAAACTTACACTATTTTGGAACAATAAGTCATTTATATGAAGTATTTGAAATAGAATAGAAATGTTTTTTTTATTAAATTAAAAACAAGAACATTAATTTTGTAAAATTTTGAATCTCTCAATTTTTTTATTTTATAACATTTTAAAATTGAATTTGTCCTATATTTTTTTTTTTTTTATTATTTAAATTTTCAACCAGTGTCGAAAATATCCACCTGTGTCTGAGGGGTGGTTTTGCCCGGGGGGGTAGATGAGGGCGATGGCGTGAGGGGGGCGGGGGGTGTAGCCAGTAGTTATTGAGGTGGGGGGGAGGGGGGCAAAGCCTGGAATGGGAACACCATAGGTTGCGTTAACCACAGGTGGTTGAGGTGGTTGCGGTGGTTCAGATGGTTGTGGTGTTTCTAGTTCAGTTCTGCAAGAAATGGTAGAATAAGTTACAGCGATTTGAAAAACATTAACTTAACTAGGAGGACTGTAGGGTAAGTTCTGAAATATAGTAAGGTTCCACATCTTCGATCATACAGGTATCGTAAATTTCAATTTATATAGAACTTAAATAAAAATTATTATATATTTTTTCTTATATGTTCGAATGTGTGGAACCGTTCGATAATCCATAACTTACCCGATAGTCCTCCTTCAACTTTGAAACTTTCTTCAAGTCTAATAGCTGCCTAACCTACTTTTGGGACACTCAGTATTTAATGATATCATTGATTTAAGAAGCTATTAAAATATGTTAATTCTATTGGTCACATCCTGGGTTACAATGTATCTCGGGGCAACATTGTAACCAATATTGTAACAATATTAGGTACCCCTCTAAACATTGTCCTAATATTGTAGCAATATTACCCTCTAAACATTGTTTCCTATGTCACACTAACTTTTCCTGCGTAAGATGCATTCTGTATCCTTTAGAGGCTCCTTCCCCATCAGTCCTGAAGATGATAGCCATTTCAGGGGCAGCGAAACTGTATGAAGCTGAGAAAGAAATTATCAATGGATGGGAAGATTAGGCTCACTCTTTTTACTTGATTATCTAATTCTTTTTACCCTACTCTTTTTCATTCTACAAGCTAATTATTTTAACCCTAAAAATACCTTATAATCTCACTCTTTTTATCGGGTCTAGAACATTTCGTCAACGGACAAATCATCCTCGAAATGCTTTATTTTGTATTTGAAAGTTTATGTACTAACTATTTCACATTATTTTCCTCATTACAATAATAGCAAGGTGTAAATATATAACATTGTAAATGTAGGAATGAATTTGTGATTCATTTGACAGCTTAAGTTAAATGGTGAGTTGTTACTAGTTACGTTTCATTGCATCATCTTCATGTATCTAAAACTAAGGTTACTTACCTCCGCAGATTGCGGAAGGATATATTTTAGGCTGCATTAATCTACCCCTGAAGTCCTAATAACTCACAGCAAAGAGTGAAATAGAAACTGATTACATGGGTAATTGAAAAAAGTCTTCAGTTATATTTTTTACTGTTGCCGGACAGCAGGAGCAGAAGATTGCAATGAGAATTAGAACAAATATCTTGAATTTCTAATACCATCAACAAGGAGTGTTTTCTACTAACTTTAATAATTCAAAGTATAAATAAATAATAAAAAATTAATAATACATATACCTTATAAATATAATACAAAATTAAGTATTTCGTGGACAAAATGTCTGTGGACGAATTGTCTTGCCACTCCTTTTACCATATAATCTCATACTTTTCACCCTACAATCTCACCTCTGTACCCAGGTTTTGTTCCACACAATCTCTCGCCATCGATGCTCATATAGTCTTTGGAACAGTCTGGAGAATCTTCCAGATCGAACTCCTGCATCCACACACTGAGACTGAAAAGAGAGGAGAGAGTGTGAGAAGAGAGGAGAGAGTGTGAGAAGAGAGGAGAGAGTGTGAAAAGAGAGGAGAGAGAGTGAGAAGAGAGGGGAGAGTGTGAGAAGAGAGGAGAGAGTGTGAGAAGAGAGGGGAGAGTGTGAGAAGAGAGGAGAGAGAGTGTGAGAAGAGAGGAGAGAGTGTGAGAAGAGAGGGGAGAGCGTGAGAAGAGAGGAGATAGTGTGAAAAGAGAGGAGATAGTGTGAGAAGAGAGGAGAGAGTGTGAGAAGAGAGGAGAGAGTGAGAGAAGAGAGGAGAGAGTGTGAGATGAGAGGAGAGAGTGTGAGATGAGAGGAGAGAGTGTGAGATGAGAGGAGAGAGTGTGAGATGAGAGGAGAGAGTGTGAGATGAGAGGAGAGAGTGTGAGATGAGAGGAGAGAGTGTGAGATGAGAGGAGAGAGTGAGAGAAGAGAGGAGAGAGTGTGAGATGAGAGGAGAGAGTGTGAGATGAGAGGAGAGAGTGAGAGAAGAGAGGAGAGAGTGTGAGATGAGAGGAGAGAGTGTGAGAAGAGAGGAGAGAGTGTGAAAAGAGAGGAGAGAGTGTGAGATGAGAGGAGAGAGTGTGAGATGAGAGGAGAGAGTGTGAGATGAGAGGAGAGAGTGTGAGATGAGAGGAGAGAGTGTGAGAAGAGAGGAGAGAGTGTGAAAAGAGAGGAGAGAGTGTGAGATGAGAGGAGAGAGTGTGAGATGAGAGGAGAGAGTGTGAGATGAGAGGAGAGAGTGTGAGAAGAGAGGAGAGAGTGTGAAAAGAGAGGAGAGAGTGTGAGATGAGAGGAGAGAGTGTGAGATGAGAGGAGAGAGTGTGAGATGAGAGGAGAGAGTGTGAGATGAGAGGAGAGAGTGTGAGATGAGAGGAGAGAGTGTGAGATGAGAGGAGAGAGTGTGAGATGAGTGTTATCTAAAAGTGTTTGGGAGGAGTACTAATTTTTAAAGAGAATAATATGTGTTTAGCAAAAGTTTAATTTTAAAAATACAAAACCTATTGATAAATTTAGTTTACTTACTACCTCACCTCTTTACATCGTCGGACTGTTTTCTAAGAGTGATGAGGCACTTGAGGTTATGGGGAGAATTTCTGGGGTAATGGGGACTCAAAAGAGTCGTTCTCTCTCTGTTGATAGTGACGTCACAGTTCATGGAGGAGGGGAAGACCCCTTGACTCTCCTCGCAGTCCTCACCACTAAGCTGCTCTATACGAGCCTGCAAACACGGTCAAAGTAATCTAATTATATGTTGCAAATGCCTAGGAATATTAGAGTTGGTATAGGGTTGTGACTATGTGCTTTTAAAATCATAGATCTTAGGAATATTATAGACGAAGTGAAATGGTATTGAATAGTATATATCGATGTTTTAGAACACCTCAATACTGGCTGTTTAATTCTTTCAGTCTATAATAATTCAGGATCTCTGTTTTTAAAAGCATATTGTCACAACCCCGTTATGATCCAATCTGAACTTTAGAAATTCCTCACTGACTGGCTATTTTGATAGCCTTTTTCTTATGAATGTGAGTGTCCGAGCACTGGAACGTTTCCTACTGATATGTTATGTTTACATTGAAGTTATCTAAAATATTCCTTATTCTCTTTTTAGCTCTAATTTTACTCACTATGTATCCAGTGTCGCTGGTGGCGGCTTTGGAACGTAGTCTAATTCGAATCAAATCGCCTGGGTACCTTACTCGAACTGAAAGAAAATATATCAAACACTGAATTGCTAGAATTTTACAATTATCAATTTCAATGTTTTCTCTTCCTTGGAATAAAAATGAGAAGTAAATATTTATCTTTACCCACCGTCCAACGTCAAATTTATCCTCCAAAAAATCTATCTTTAAAATTGTTGATGACGTCACGCTACTATTATATTTATTTATTTCGTTACTATTTTATTTTACACTAAATTTCACGCACGACATTTCTTCTCTAATTTAAAACTGAGAGAACTTTGTGTTAAGTTATTCTAATTCTGGAATTAAATGAAACATTAATAATAATATTTACAATCATTTTTGTAATATTGCCTAAAATTCCATTGGTAATTAATTATAGTTATAACTTACTTCTCTTGTTAATTATAGTTATAACTTACTTCTCTTGTTACTGTCACCGCCACAAAATTTAGTCGCAGCTACCTCCACATACTCGTCCTGACAATTATTATCTCCGTCACGATCTTCCAGGTTAATTTCTTCGAGCATTACGCGAATCTAAACCGAAAGAAGACAGGGGAAATAGTCACGAACTAATATTCCTTGCATATTAAATAAAAAATAAATGTCTCTTTTGCTCTTTTCTAAGAAAATAGTCCTGCTTGATAACTGGTGAAGAATATCTCACCTCACAGATTTCTGGCCCGGATCGTTTGACGAATAAAGAACAGTCAACTTCTTGAGGCGTTTCTCCGGTAATTTCCGGGCTTTTCATACTAAAAGAATTACCCGTGAAAGTATCATCACATTCTCCTAATTCTGGACCACTGCCTTCACCCGTCTTCTTGTCTTCGTCTGATAGGGCTATGGTGGTGGGAACGTCAACTGAAACGGTTGTAGATTCAACCACTTCTGGGACTTCAGTAGCTACTTCTGGGACTTCAGTAGCTACTTCTGGAACTTCAGTAGCTACTTCTTCAGGAGTGTTTGGGTCTTCAACATCAATGTCTGCCCCAGCACTAGGTCCACTTTCCTCAACGAAGAAGGGGGTCGTCATATCAATTGGTTCTGGTAACGTTGTTGTGGGGTCAGGCACGTCATCGGGTATTGTTTCAGTGATTGCTATGATTTCAGCATCACCTGTCTGTTCCAGTTGTCTTCCGAGGCTTTGTCTCGCGTTAAAAATATCTTCATTTTCGAATGATGGGGGAGGAGCTTGTTCAGCCAGTGACAGGATGTAATTGACATCATTGTCATCGGGCGTATCTGAAAATATTGAATAAGTTATCTCGAGAACGATTGGACAATTAGAAATTTCTTATCAGCAGATTGGTAAATCACGGCTATATCCCGCTTAATTACTACGATTATTCGATTGAATGCGATGATTCCAACAATATTTTATTATTTGAACATAATGTATTAAGAACATAATGTATTAACGTCAGAAATGGACCGAGTACCTCCAATAAGCCAATTATTAATGAATTTTCTTCAAACCTGGAGAGAGTGGAAGTGGAGGTTTATCAATTCCGAAAGCTGAAGCCAAAAGAAAATCTTTGTGCGACTTCGGGTCGACGTATGAGTTGGCTTGAGAGTCGACATCTTTGCAGAGCAATTGTCGACCTTCCATCAAAAATCCAGGTCGGGTGATGGATTCGTCGCTCCTGAAGCGAACAGAGAGAACGTTTTTGCCGAATGGGAAGTAGTCTGAAAACGGGTGATTGAGATTAAGACCCAGAACAAGAATTGTTTGTTGTTATGCACATGTGTTTAAACTCTGCTCCTCTGAACAAAAGGAATTTCGAGTATTTCCGCCAAGTCAATTCGTACGTTTTCTTAGTATATAAAAAAATTCTATTTTACATAAAGGATTTGAAAAACAATTTAATTACAATTGCAGACAATTTATGTATATATTAGTTTCTTTACCTTAAGTTTGTTAATTGAAAATTATCTTCAAATAATGACATTATTTGATAACTAATGGATAGTCTAATGAGAAACAATATTATAGAATTATTGAACATATTAATAATATACGCTTGTAATATAGTAAAACATCTCTATAGTGAATGTATGGTCCTGAGTAAGAGAACTATTCCGTATAGTGAACAAATTTACTTTAGTCTGCCCTGAATGACCATCAGTCTTAGAAAACTAATTGCCCTTTAATGGCAGACTAAATGAAATTTGTTCACTATAGGGACACTTCTCTTACTCAGGACTCTACATTCACTATGAAGGAGCTTTACTGTATCACCAATTTAAAAAAAGAATTGCCTTACATTTTGTTCCCTTTATCTTCCTGCCACATATTCTCTTTCTGGAAGACTCCAGGTAGTCAAACATGCAACTAGCAGCTTCCAGAGAGAACCTATCCGTGGTGAGTTCTACGCCGCAATGTTCGCCACTCTTGCGCTGGATGTGGTACCAGCACTCGGAGTTGTGGGGGTAGTTCAGGGGGTAATCGGGGGAAGAGAGGGAGAACCTGTCACCAGTAATGTACCTGGTGATAGCATGTTAAGTTAGCAATTTAAATAAAGACATTTATTAACTGAGATGGAAGAATGCCTAGATAAAAAAATATAGAGCTATCATGACTACAAAATGAGAGAAAATCAGAAGTTAAAATGTATTAGACACAGTCAATACATCTTTCCGAGAAAAGGAAGACTAGTGAGCTGAGGAGATACTTTCTATTGGTTCATCCTATCTACTCTTAAGTCCTTTGTATTCACCTGATGCACTTTGGCTGACTGTTGATTGTTTTGCCCAGGGCTTTTGGTTGTCTACAGTCTGTGACTTGTCTTCCTCTAATTAGAATTCCAGACGCCCCATGTCCTGGTCCTGTCTCCAGTTTCACGGGCAAGAACATGCCGGGAAATGGCACCAATGCTGAAAAGGATAATAATTATACAACTTTTCTTTTATATTTGGGACCTTTTGATCGAAACGTTTTATAATCAATTTATTTGTTACTCTATTTGGACACCAGTGAGTAAATTCTGTCCAAATCTATTACATTTAGATATATTACGTTCTTTTATGAAAGATTTCAAACCTAAATATACCTGGCAAAAACTAATTTATTCTTCTTTGAAGATTCTATTATTTCAGTTTTTAATGAAAAATGCATATTTTAAAACAAATATGAAACTTTATTGCAAATTCAGAGCACTCTTAGTTAGAATTGAAGTAATACGATAGGTACCCCCTTTCTACTATTCCGCATCTCTCACTTCTATCACCCCGTTGTCTCCTGCCACAGTAAGTAACTCCCCCAA
The DNA here is from genome assembly GCA_947561585.1 of Caprella mutica. NCBI lineage: Eukaryota > Metazoa > Arthropoda > Malacostraca > Amphipoda > Caprellidae > Caprella > Caprella mutica. Next base: position 139,480 of record CANNZV010001267.1, on the reverse strand, counting down.
TCACGAGTCTGTCGATGCATTTGTCCGTCACTGGGTCGGGGGGCATCAGATCCAACCTCAGGACAGTGAATTCTACTCCACAGGCTGAGGCGTTACGGTAGACTTGAAAGTCGCAGGTTACGCTATGGACGAAAGTAGAAGTTAGCTTCCATTCATTAGAGCCACTTTGGAAAGCTCCTCAGGCAAATAGATGAATTTTATAGACCAAATTCTACTTATTTTCTACCCATTAATTTATATTACTGTAAGTAGAACTCGAACAGAGTGATCAATTCTCCGAAAAATAACCTATTTTTCAAAGTGGCGTATTATAGGGGAAAGGTGCACTCCATCAAAGAACCCAATCCTTCACCTCTATATAGTTCCTGGTTAGAACTACACACGTTACCAAATTACCTACCTTTTGTTATTTGTAATTAGCATATTAATAATGTATAACTTACTTTGCCGGGTAGTTATACGGATAGTTAGGAGAGCTGATGTAGAACTCTGATTTCATGATGAATTTATCACAACTTATTGTGCCGTCACCTGAAAGGATGAAAAGTTTGCTAGACTCAGAGTTTGCGATAATCTCTATAGATTTTAGGACTTTAGGGTAATTTACTGATAGTGTACAGTAAATCATTTGCAGTTAGGGTGAGTTATTTAGATTTTAGAGTACAGCATAATATCTGTAGAGTTAAGGGCGGGTCTTTTCAAGTAGAGTTAGATAATAGGATAAGTTTTTTTAAAGTTTAAGATAATATCTATAGTGTTTATGGTAAGACAATAGGTACTCACTGAGTACAGAGTTTTCCTCTCCGCCCTCCTTAGCTATATCCAGTGACTTCAGTTTAAGGACTAAGTCATTCTCTTCCTCCAGGCCATTGTCCAAATCATCATCAACTCTCGGGTTCACCACAGCGGCGCCACCGTCCACTGTGAAAATGTTGTGGTTGGAGAAGGGAGAGAGCGGCAGATTATTTCCGAAGGTGCGAATCCGTTCTTCAATGTTTGTGCTGCCGGATGCCAGAAGATTATCGTAGTTAGGAGGCTTTAGGGTTGATGGAGGACCCACGGCTCCCATTTTTCTGGATAGGTGATGGTGGTTGACATCAGCTGCAACTACAGCTGATAGTAGTGCGATGATAGGTACTAAATACTGCATCTTAACTTTGTAGGATATTTAGGTATGATAGTAAAACTCAAAGCATTTCAATTAAAAATAACTATTAAAATTATCTGATTTTTTAAAAATCCATCTTTAGAGAGAATTAAATCTAGTCTGGAGAATTAAATAAAGAGAAATTTATCGATTAAAACGACGAGGTAAAAGAAAGCTATAAAGTCTGTTTATGAACTTTATCAAAATTATAATTTACTAATTTATTCTGTACAACTACCGATTAAACTTTTTGGTGGAATAAAAATGATCAAATTTCAAAGACACACATTTTGTAATTGTGTGAAAATTACCGAACAAATTTAAATTTAAAAAAATCATTTATAATAAAGGACCGAAATTGTAATTCGTCTGCACAAGAAAATACAAATAATATTCCACTTGGAATGAACTCTTACGGTGAAGAACATTCATACAATATCTATTTACAGTCAATACAAATAATATTCCACTAGGGATGAACTCTTACGGTGAAGAACATTCAGACAATATCTATTTACAGTCAATACAAATAATATTCCACTAGGGATGAACTCTTACGGTGAAGAACATTCATACAATATCTATTTACAGTCAATACAAATAATATTCCACTAGGGATGAACTCTTACGGTGAAGAACATTCATACAATATCTATTTACAGTCAATACAAATAATATTCCACTAGGGATGAACTCTTACGGTGAAGAACATTCATACAATATCTATTTACAGTCAATACAAATAATATTCCACTAGGGATGAACTCTTACGGTGAAGAACATTCATACAATATCTATTTACAGTCAATACAAATAATATTCCACTTGGAATGAACTCTTACGGTGAAGAACATTCATACAATATCTATTTACAGTCAATACAAATAATATTCCACTAGGAATGAACTCTTACGGTGAAGAACATTCATACAATATCTATTTACAGTCAATACAAATAATATTCCACTAGGGATGAACTCTTACGGTGAAGAACATTCATACAATATCTATTTACAGTCAATACAAATAATATTCCACTAGGGATGAACTCTTACGGTGAAGAACATTCATACAATATCTATTTACAGTCAATACAAATAATATTCCACTAGGGATGAACTCTTACAGTGAAGAACATTCATACAATATCTATTTACAGTCAATACAAATAATATTCCACTAGGAATGAACTCTTACGGTGAAGAACATTCATACAATATCTATTTACAGTCAATACAAATAATATTCCACTAGGGATGAACTCTTACGGTGAAGAACATTGATACAATATCTATTTACAGTCAATACAAATAATATTCCACTAGGGATGAACTCTTACGGTGAAGAACATTCATACAATATCTATTTACAGTCAATACAAATAATATTCCACTAGGGATGAACTCTTACGGTGAAGAACATTGATACAATATCTATTTACAGTCAATACAAATAATATTCCACTAGGGATGAACTCTTACGGTGAAGAACATTCATACAATATCTATTTACAGTCAATACAAATAATATTCCACTAGGAATGAACTCTTACGGTGAAGAACATTCATACAATATCTATTTACAGTCAATACAAATAATATTCCACTAGGGATGAACTCTTACGGTGAAGAACATTCATACAATATCTATTTACAGTCAATACAAATAATATTCCACTAGGGATGAACTCTTACGGTGAAGAACATTGATACAATATCTATTTACAGTCAATACAAATAATATTCCACTAGGAATGAACTCTTACGGTGAAGAACATTCAGACAATATCTATTTACAGTCAATACAAATAATATTCCACTAGGGATGAACTCTTACGGTGAAGAACATTCATACAATATCTATTTACAGTCAATACAAATAATATTCCACTAGGGATGAACTCTTACGGTGAAGAACATTCATACAATATCTATTTACAGTCAATACAAATAATATTCCACTAGGGATGAACTCTTACGGTGAAGAACATTCATACAATATCTATTTACAGTAATACAAATAATATTCCACTAGGGATGAACTCTTACGGTGAAGAACATTCATACAATATCTATTTACAGTCAATACAAATAATATTCCACTAGGGATGAACTCTTACGGTGAAGAACATTCATACAATATCTATTTACAGTCAATACAAATAATATTCCACTAGGGATGAACTCTTACGGTGAAGAACATTGATACAATATCTATTTACAGTCAATACAAATAATATTCCACTAGGAATGAACTCTTACGGTGAAGAACATTCAGACAATATCTATTTACAGTCAATACAAATAATATTCCACTAGGAATGAACTCTTACGGTGAAGAACATTCATACAATATCTATTTACAGTCAATACAAATAATATTCCACTAGGGATGAACTCTTACGGTGAAGAACATTCATACAATATCTATTTACAGTCAATACAAATAATATTCCACTAGGGATGAACTCTTACGGTGAAGAACATTCATACAATATCTATTTACAGTCAATACAAATAATATTCCACTAGGGATGAACTCTTACGGTGAAGAACATTCATACAATATCTATTTACAGTCAATACAAATAATATTCCACTAGGGATGAACTCTTACGGTGAAGAACATTCATACAATATCTATTTACAGTCAATACAAATAATATTCCACTAGGGATGAACTCTTACAGTGAAGAACATTCATACAATATCTATTTACAGTCAATACAAATAATATTCCACTAGGGATGAACTCTTACGGTGAAGAACATTGATACAATATCTATTTACAGTCAATACAAATAATATTCCACTAGGAATGAACTCTTACGGTGAAGAACATTCATACAATATCTATTTACAGTCAATACAAATAATATTCCACTAGGGATGAACTCTTACGGTGAAGAACATTCATACAATATCTATTTACAGTCAATACAAATAATATTCCACTAGGGATGAACTCTTACGGTGAAGAACATTGATACAATATCTATTTACAGTCAATACAAATAATATTCAACTAGGGATGAACTCTTACGGTGAAGAACATTCATACAATATCTATTTGCAGTCAATACAAATAATATTCCACTAGGGATGAACTCTTACGGTGAAGAACATTGATACAATATCTATTTACAGTCAATACAAATAATATTCCACTAGGGATGAACTCTTACGGTGAAGAACATTCATACAATATCTATTTACAGTCAATACAAATAATATTCCACTAGGAATGAACTCTTACGGTGAAGAACATTCATACAATATCTATTTACAGTCAATACAAATAATATTCCACTAGGGATGAACTCTTACGGTGAAGAACATTCATACAATATCTATTTACAGTCAATACAAATAATATTCCACTAGGGATGAACTCTTACGGTGAAGAACATTGATACAATATCTATTTACAGTCAATACAAATAATATTCCACTAGGAATGAACTCTTACGGTGAAGAACATTCAGACAATATCTATTTACAGTCAATACAAATAATATTCCACTAGGGATGAACTCTTACGGTGAAGAACATTCATACAATATCTATTTACAGTCAATACAAATAATATTCCACTAGGGATGAACTCTTACGGTGAAGAACATTCATACAATATCTATTTACAGTCAATACAAATAATATTCCACTAGGGATGAACTCTTACGGTGAAGAACATTCATACAATATCTATTTACAGTAATACAAATAATATTCCACTAGGGATGAACTCTTACGGTGAAGAACATTCATACAATATCTATTTACAGTCAATACAAATAATATTCCACTAGGGATGAACTCTTACGGTGAAGAACATTCATACAATATCTATTTACAGTCAATACAAATAATATTCCACTAGGGATGAACTCTTACGGTGAAGAACATTGATACAATATCTATTTACAGTCAATACAAATAATATTCCACTAGGAATGAACTCTTACGGTGAAGAACATTCAGACAATATCTATTTACAGTCAATACAAATAATATTCCACTAGGAATGAACTCTTACGGTGAAGAACATTCATACAATATCTATTTACAGTCAATACAAATAATATTCCACTAGGGATGAACTCTTACGGTGAAGAACATTCATACAATATCTATTTACAGTCAATACAAATAATATTCCACTAGGGATGAACTCTTACGGTGAAGAACATTCATACAATATCTATTTACAGTCAATACAAATAATATTCCACTAGGGATGAACTCTTACGGTGAAGAACATTCATACAATATCTATTTACAGTCAATACAAATAATATTCCACTAGGGATGAACTCTTACGGTGAAGAACATTCATACAATATCTATTTACAGTCAATACAAATAATATTCCACTAGGGATGAACTCTTACAGTGAAGAACATTCATACAATATCTATTTACAGTCAATACAAATAATATTCCACTAGGGATGAACTCTTACGGTGAAGAACATTCATACAATATCTATTTACAGTCAATACAAATAATATTCCACTAGGGATGAACTCTTACGGTGAAGAACATTCATACAATATCTATTTACAGTCAATACAAATAATATTCCACTAGGGATGAACTCTTACGGTGAAGAACATTCATACAATATCTATTTACAGTCAATACAAATAATATTCCACTAGGGATGAACTCTTACGGTGAAGAACATTGATACAATATCTATTTACAGTCAATACAAATAATATTCCACTAGGGATGAGCTCTTACGGTGTAGAACATTCATACAATATCTATTTACTGTCAATACAAATAATATTCCACTAGGGATGAACTCTTACGGTGAAGAACATTCATACAATATCTATTTACAGTCAATACAAATAATATTCCACTAGGGATGAACTCTTACGGTGAAGAACATTCATACAATATCTATTTACAGTCAATACAAATAATATTCCACTAGGGATGAACTCTTACGGTGTAGAACATTCATACAATATCTATTTACAGTCAATACAAATAATATTCCACTAGGGATGAACTCTTACGGTGAAGAACATTCATACAATATCTATTTACAGTCAATACAAATAATATTCCACTAGGGATGAACTCTTACGGTGAAGAACATTCATACAATATCTATTTACAGTCAATACAAATAATATTCCACTAGGGATGAACTCTTACGGTGAAGAACATTCATACAATATCTATTTACAGTCAATACAAATAATATTCCACTAGGAATGAACTCTTACGGTGAAGAACATTCAGACAATATCTATTTACAGTCAATACAAATAATATTCCACTAGGAATGAACTCTTACGGTGAAGAACATTCATACAATATCTATTTACAGTCAATACAAATAATATTCCACTAGGGATGAACTCTTACGGTGAAGAACATTCAGACAATATCTATTTACAGTCAATACAAATAATATTCCACTAGGGATGAACTCTTACGGTGAAGAACATTCATACAATATCTATTTACAGTCAATACAAATTATTGTAATATGTAAATAATATTCAAAAATAATAATGCCTTTTTCTGAAATATTGAAAATACTATTTATTATATTCCACTTTATTTACTTCAATGTAATTTATTATGAGTTTTGCAGAAGAGGTCACGTAAACAAAACACTTTATGTTCTTTATACAATAGTTAAAACATATATCTAATGATTTTAATTCATCAAATAACTTGTCTGACTAACGGACCGTACACACGTAGGGTTTTTGAAGTCTTTCCACCAGACTTTTTGCTAAGCTCCTCCTACTTTGCACAAGAACTTCGAATCCTATAAGAAAAACTCTATATTTTTTAATTGGCATTCATTCTACCTGCAGGTATCATGGATACCAATCAATAAATAATTATATCGTTTTTCTAATCTATACTAATAATTTCCCTCGTGTGTTTATTTATTTGGTGTCCGCCATAGAGTTATGATAAACTACTCTAGAGAGAGAGGAAATGTTTCAGCGATTGCAGGACGCTAAGGAAGCATGTGTAAAACCTTATTTTGTTTGAGTTATATCATTTCTTAATTAAATTTTATTTCAGTTATATCATTTCTCCATTAAACTAACGCTAGATTGTCAGTCACGTGACCCAAAAATAAGGATTTTAGCGTTCCGCAAGACTCGATATTATTTTAGCCACTGACTCACCAGTTGGTGTCCGCTTTTACACTACGGGTATTAAACATGAAGAATGTAACTATGATACGCACGGGAATATATTGACTTGATATTTAAATTCCCCTGTTTTTATTCAATTTTTAAATGTATTTTATCTATAAAATAAGTATCAGTTTATGCTGAAGTTTTATTTTAGTTCACCAAAAATAACCTAACAATGGGTAGTAAATTACTATTGAAGACCCGTTATTTTTAACGGGCAAATACACTAGTATGATATAAAAGTCTCATGGAAAAAGTAGGAGGAGCTTAGCAAAAAGTCTGGTGGAAAGACTTCAAAACCCCTACGTGTGTACGGCCCTTTAGAGAGTGTTTAGTGATAACCTCTCTCGAAGACACCTGACTGAGAAGTGTGTACCTGTATCGTAACACACCTGTCATAAGATGCTAATTACGTAAGGTGATGTTAATGAGTTTGATATTGAAAGTACGGAATAGTGACCCTAGCACTCACGGAACTGATTGTAACGCGAAAAAACGAGAACATTTGGGAAAATATTCACAAATTGAATTTGTAAAATAACCAAAGGTTGAATTTGTAAAATAACCAGTGGTTGAATTTGTAAAATAACCAGTGGTTGAATTTGTAAAATAACCAGTGGTTGAATTTGTAAAATAACCAGTGGTTGAATTTGTAAAATAACCACTGGTTGAATTTGTAAAATAACCAGTGGTTGAATTTGTAAAATAACCACTGGTTGAATTTGTAAAATAACCAGTAGTTGAATTTGTAAAATAACCACTGGTTGAATTTGTAAAATAACCACTGGTTGAGTTTGTAAAATAACCACTGGTTGAATTTGTAAAATAACCAGTGGTTGAATTTGTAAAATAACCACTGGTTGAATTTGTAAAATAACCACTGGTTGAATTTGTAAAATAACCACTGGTTGAATTTGTAAAATAACCAGTGGTTGAATTTGTAAAATAACCAGTGGTTGAATTTGTAAAATAACCAAAGGTTGAATTTGTAAAATAACCACTGGTTGAATTTGTAAAATAACCAAAGGTTGAATTTGTAAAATAACCAAAGGTTGAATTTGTAAAATAACCACTGGTTGAATTTGTAAAATAACCACTGGTTGAATTTGTAAAATAACCACTGGTTGAATTTGTAAAATAACCACTGGTTGAATTTGTAAAATAACCACTGGTTGAATTTGTAAAATAACCACTGGTTGAATTTGTAAAATAACCACTGGTTGAATTTGTAAAATAACCAGTGGTTGAATTTGTAAAATAACCAGTGGTTGAATTTGTAAAATAACCAAAGGTTGAATTTGTAAAATAACCACTGGTTGAATTTGTAAAATAACCAAAGGTTGAATTTGTAAAATAACCAAAGGTTGAATTTGTAAAATAACCACTGGTTGAATTTGTAAAATAACCAGTAGTTGAATTTGTAAAATAACCAGTGGTTGAATTTGTAAAATAACCAAAGGTTGAATTTGTAAAATAACCAGTGGTTGAATTTGTAAAATAACCAGTGGTTGAATTTGTAAAATAACCACTGGTTGAATTTGTAAAATAACCAGTGGTTGAATTTGTAAAATAACCAGTGGTTGAATTTGTAAAATAACCACTGGTTGAATATGTAAAATAACCAGTGGTTGAATTTGTAAAATAACCAAAGGTTGAATTTGTAAAATAACCAAAGGTTGAATTTGTAAAATAACCACTGGTTGAATTTGTAAAATAACCAGTGGTTGAATTTGTAAAATAACCAGTGGTTGAATTTGTAAAATAACCAGTGGTTGAATTTGTAAAATAACCACTGGTTGAATTTGTAAAATAACCAGTGGTTGAATTTGTAAAATAACCAAAGGTTGAATTTGTAAAATAACCAAAGGTTGAATTTGTAAAATAACCAAAGGTTGAATTTGTAAAATAACCACTGGTTGAATTTGTAAAATAACCAGTGGTTGAATTTGTAAAATAACCACTGGTTGAATTTGTAAAATAACCAGTGGTTGAATTTGTAAAATAACCACTGGTTGAATTTGTAAAATAACCAGTGGTTGAATATGTAAAATAACCAGTGGTTGAATTTGTAAAATAACCAGTGGTTGAATTTGTAAAATAACCAAAGGTTGAATTTGTAAAATAACCACTGGTTGAATTTGTAAAATAACCAGTGGTTGAATTTTTAAAATAACCAGTGGTTGAATTTGTAAAATAACCAGTGGTTGAATTTGTAAAATAACCAGTGGTTGAATTTGTAAAATAACCACTGGTTGAATTTGTAAAATAACCACTGGTTGAATTTGTAAAATAACCAGTGGTTGAATTTGTAAAATAACCACTGGTTGAATTTGTAAAATAACCAGTGGTTGAATTTGTAAAATAACCAGTGGTTGAATTTGTAAAATAACCAAAGGTTGAATTTGTAAAATAACCAGTGGTTGAATTTGTAAAATAACCACTGGTTGAATTTGTAAAATAACCACTGGTTGAATTTGTAAAATAACCAGTGGTTGAATTTGTAAAATAACCAGTGTTTGAATTTGTAAAATAACCAAAGGTTGAATTTGTAAAATAACCACTGGTTGAATTTGTAAAATAACCAGTGGTTGAATTTGTAAAATAACCACTGGTTGAATTTGTAAAATAACCAGTGGTTGAATTTGTAAAATAACCAGTGGTTGAATTTGTAAAATAACCACTGGTTGAATTTGTAAAATAACCAGTGGTTGAATTTGTAAAATAACCAGTGGTTGAATTTGTAAAATAACCAAAGGTTGAATTTGTAAAATAACCACTGGTTGAATTTGTAAAATAACCAGTGGTTGAATTTGTAAAATAACCACTGGTTGAATTTGTAAAATAACCAGTGGTTGAATTTGTAAAATAACCACTGGTTGAATTTGTAAAATAACCACTGGTTGAATTTGTAAAATAACCACTGGTTGAATTTGTAAAATAACCAGTAGTTGAATTTGTAAAATAACCAGTGGTTGAATTTGTAAAATAACCATTGGTTGAATTTGTAAAATAACCAGTGGTTGAATTTGTAAAATAACCAGTGGTTGAATTTGTAAAATAACAAGTGGTTGAATTTGTAAAATAACCAAAGGTTGAATTTGTAAAATAACCACTGGTTGAATTTGTAAAATAACCAGTGGTTGAATTTGTAAAATAACCAGTGGTTGAATTTGTAAAATAACCAGTGGTTGAATTTGTAAAATAACCAGTGGTTGAATTTGTAAAATAACCAGTGGTTGAATTTGTAAAATAACCAGTGGTTGAATTTGTAAAATAACCAGTGGTTGAATTTGTAAAATAACCAGTGGTTGAATTTGTAAAATAACCAGTGGTTGAATTTGTAAAATAACCAGTGGTTGAATTTGTAAAATAACCAGTGGTTGAATTTGTAAAATAACCAGTGGTTGAATTTGTAAAATAACCAGTGGTTGAATTTGTAAAATAACCAGTGGTTGAATTTGTAAAATAACCAGTGGTTGAATTTGTAAAATAACCAGTGGTTGAATTTGTAAAATAACCAGTGGTTGAATTTGTAAAATAACCAGTGGTTGAATTTGTAAAATAACCAGTGGTTGAATTTGTAAAATAACCACTGGTTGAATTTGTAAAATAACCAGTGGTTGAATTTGTAAAATAACCAGTGGTTGAATTTGTAAAATAACCAAAGGTTGAATTTGTAAAATAACCAAAGGTTGAATTTGTAAAATTACCAGTGGTTGAATTTGTAAAATAACCACTGGTTGAATTTGTAAAATAACCACTGGTTGAATTTGTAAAATAACCAGTGGTTGAATTTGTAAAATAACCACTGGTTGAATTTGTAAAATAACCAGTGGTTGAATTTGTAAAATAACCAAAGGTTGAATTTGTAAAATAACCACTGGTTGAATTTGTAAAATAACCAGTGGTTGAATTTGTAGAATAACCAGTGGTTGAATTTGTAAAATAACCAGTGGTTGAATTTGTAAAATAACCAAAGGTTGAATTTGTAAAATAACCACTGGTTGAATTTGTAAAATAACCACTGGTTGAATTTGTAAAATAACCAGTGGTTGAATTTGTAAAATAACCAAAGGTTGAATTTGTAAAATAACCAGTGGTTGAATTTGTAAAATAACCACTGGTTGAATTTGTAAAATAACCACTGGTTGAATTTGTAAAATAACCAGTGGTTGAATTTGTAAAATAACCAAAGGTTGAATTTGTAAAATAACCAAAGGTTGAATTTGTAAAATAACCAGTGGTTGAATTTGTAAAATAACCAAAGGTTGAATTTGTAAAATAACCACTGGTTGAATTTGTAAAATAACCAAAGGTTGAATTTGTAAAATAACCACTGGTTGAATTTGTAAAATAACCAAAGGTTGAATTTGTAAAATAACCACTGGTTGAATTTGTAAAATAACCAAAGGTTGAATTTGTAAAATAACCACTGGTTGAATTTGTAAAATAACCAAAGGTTGAATTTGTAAAATAACCAAAGGTTGAATTTGTAAAATAACCACTGGTTGAATTTGTAAAATAACCAAAGGTTGAATTTGTAAACTATCACATGGTTGAATTTGTAAAAATAGTCAAATGTTGAATAGTTATAATAACCAATGGTTGAAATTTAAATTTTTCGAAAAATTGAACATGATATATAGATTTTATTTCATAGGTTTCAATATGATTAATTGAATGGATTTTCTATTCATAGTTTATTGATATTCATTCAAGCTTATGTATTTGTTTACTAATTTAATGTGTACAGGAATGTCATTTACTAACTCTATGTATAACTTATTCACAGTTCTGTTATTTAACTAACTGTGTAGCTTTCTCCCAGTAGGATGTTATTTACAAACAACCAAACTAGCGACAGTTTAACTGTGAAGATTGTGTTTGCATTAAAATATTTTGCATATTGGTCACTATAGTAATCATTTAATATATCATGGGGTAACTACTCAATTACCGTATGCTCACAGACACCGAACAAGGAGCGTTAACAAATTATAAGTCCGGTGGTTCTTAACCTGGGTTCGATTGTTTTGTTGGAATTCATGTTTTTTCGGTTTTGTACTTTGAAAACAGTGATTTTGTATGTAAATGATGCGTATTTCAATTTGTGCATATAAATCAAATGTATGTATAGTTACATTAAATATGCTTATAATTTGAAGAAAAATATTTCTTTATTTCTCTAATACTAAGGGAAACATTTCTAAAGGGTTGAAATCAACCTAATACTAAGGGAAACATTTCTTAAAGGATTGAAATCAACCTAATACTAAGGGTTAAATTAATTTAACGGTTGGAGTTCATTACATTCAATAAGATGGAGAAAAAAAATATTGACATTTTTATTCAAGCTATCATGACGTCACAACCCCTTCACGGTAACTGTATTCTGTATAACTTATAACATTTCGCATGTATTAATTATATGAATATGATCTAAAGCAACACACTAAAAATACTAGGTAAATATGTCAACTAAAAAGGCTTCATACAATAAATGAGTAAAGTAAAGAACACTGGTAAACTAGTAAACAATAGAGAAAAACATTACCAATCATTTAAATTTAGTCATTTTAACTCATTAATTTATATTGTATTTTTGTTCTTCTATAAACCAGAATGACTGTAGATTCAGAACTGTCCGTTAATTCGTAACTTACCCTATTTATAATTTATTCAATTAATTCAAAGTTAATTTTTTTTATCACAAGAGAGTAGCGGTGAGTGAGAGAAGTGGTGAGTGAGAGAAGTGGTGAGTGAGAGTAGTGGTGAGTGAGAGTAGTGGTGAGTGAGAGAAGTGGTGAGTGAGAGTAGTGGTGAGTGAGAGTAGTGGTGAGTGAGAGAAGTGGTGAGTGAGAGTATTGGTGAGTGAGAGTAGTGGTGAGTGAGAGAAGTGGTGAGTGAGAGTAGTGGTGAGTGAGAGTAGTGGTGAGTGAGAGTAGTGGTGAGTGAGAGTAGTGGTGAGTGAGAGTAGTGGTTTTTTATATTGTTTTTTCTTATATGACCGAAGATGTAGCACTGACCGATAACTCGTGTAACTTACCGCTAATTTACATAAGAAAAGAATACACACTATAGTGCATCACGGATACTTTGTTGCATACAAACTATAGTGTGTGCATCACGGATGCAGTGTTGCATTCTCTTTACTTCCTCCTGCATTTGGTGCGTGCCGCATCCTCCTGCATGCCTTACTACCTGCAGCAGATGTCGATGCAGAATTCAACATCTTACGATTCTGTGCTGAATAGAATAGGAGTGTTCAATTTATTTATATATTTATTTACATCTCATTGACAGATTTAGGGTGAGTTCCGAGTTATCGATCGGTTTCATATTTACAATCATACAAATAGAATTTAAAATTTAACTCTTTAACTAAGTTACATATTTCTCTATGATCGAAAATATGAAACTGTTCGACAACCCGGAAGTTACCCTGGCTATATCCCAGAGAAGAGATTAAGATCGTCTCCTAGAAAACAAAGTAGGCCTGACTTAATCTTCTATACGTGCCCACACTAATTTACTGCCTGGGTAACATCTTAGTAGAGGTATCGAAACATAATTGAAGGCTATTACAATAAGGCTTCAAATCAACAGGTTACAAACAGATATTAGCACAGCATCCTGTTGTACTGTTAAGGATGCTGTTACGCCTCTCAAGGATAGAGTAATTAAAACAGATGCAATAGGAATAGATTAGTTAGTGTGGATAGTAACTTATAATCATATGTAGGGTTGTGACAATATGCTCTTAAAATCATAGATCCTGAGAATATTATAGACGGAGAGAATTAAAGAGTATTGAATCGTTCTACACCAGCGGTATAAAGTATTCGATACCATTTCATTTTGTTTCGTCTATGATATTCTTAAGATCTATGATTTTAAACTCATATTGTCACAACCCTACTCATATGTTAGTAAATGAGAGAGAAATGATATAAACAACACTTTTAAATCATTCATCAAAATGTTCATATCGTTTTTTAATTTCAATAACGGAATGAACTTTTCTTAGCTAAAATGGTTACTAAACTTAACAAAATGGCATAGATTCGAAATTTCTGAACAAAAGGATGTACGTAACACAAAATACTTGATTTTGAACTACCTATGACATCATAGAAATTAATGAGATACATTATTTCTTTTGTTATTATTGCAGTGAATTATTCCTATGCAGGATATCACTTTATCGTTGTATAAACTAAGCCGAACATCAAACAGTCAATTGATGCAATGACTGTCCGTGAGATGGCGCTGTCTCTTTGCATTGACTATCATTTACAGGGTGGGTCGTTAATATGGAAGCAAATAAAAATGTATATTATATTGTAACGAAAAATATAATTAACAATTTATAGATATGTATTGTTACATAAACATTTTGTTCAAATTGTTCTCCTTGGCATTTAAATACCTCCTCCAGTCTCCTGCGAACACTTTCTGCCGCGGCACGCAGCTGTACTTGTGGACTTTCTTGCCATGCTCACTGTAGAGCGTTTTATAAATTGTTCCACAGGCCTTAACTTCGAGGATGAACCTCACCGAAAAGCTCTCATGGTTCAGTTAGTGGGTGCGGGGAGACCACATTTCTTTGAACCAAAACTAGAGAATTTGTTCTCTACAGCAGTTGTGACTAACATTAGTTGTGTCTGACGGTGTTTTGGTTGACAAAAATGAGGTGATACCTTAGGTTTTTTTTAGAATAAGAATATCCTTGACATTTTTCTAATTATTTTGTCATTTGTTGGATTATGAGTCAATTCAACTGTTAAGATCTTCTCATTTGACCAAAGAATCTTTTCGCCATTTTCGGTCTCTGTCATTCCCTGTTTCCGTGACTCATGTCAGCTGTCAATCATCTACTTAGGAACTACTTTTCCCGAAACGATAATTTATGAATGAAATTTATTTTCCATACTTACGCCCCATCCATAACATTGGTTATCTTTTTCATATTCAATTAATGTAACAAAATGAGTAATCACACCAATACTGCGGAAAGTGTTGAATACCGTTAACTCATCTATTGTCTCATAAATAGCTATCTATGAATTGCTTCACATCAAAACATATTGCATAGGGTACTGATACCTTATTGAGAGACAATAGACTACACTGTAGAGCCTGTGTTTAGCACATCATTTGTACACTTTGTTGGTACCGTTGTGATTATCTTACTAACTTCTGAATCTATTTTTCTGATCTTTTAAAATTTTAGATAGATCATCTGTTTATCTTCAAATTAAGCATATGCTAATCACACCAACCACCTCGCCTCTAACTCTCCTAATGGAAATATTTAACACTCTGATGGCAATAAATAAGCTTGATTACTTGGATATATATTATATAGCTGATATTATCCATGTCATCGGTGTTATGTTCTATATGTATTTTATTACATAAATGTAGTCAATATTTCAAGTTGCATAAAGCCTTGAGTTAAGTCTGTTTGAATCATCACAACCACCTTTCTAGTTACACTGTATGGTAACTAGTAAGGTGATATTAACTAGTTAGGGCCTAATTACTCACCTCACTAGTTAGTTAATAGTAGCTATATTATCTAGAGACATTGACCCGTACACTAGCTAGGGCCATACCTTGTAACATCAATAGTTTGGAACTATATAATTTCTAGCAGAGGTTTAACGTCTACTTCAACCATATCACTGACGTCAAAAGGAAATTAAATACAAGGGGCTGGAAGAAGCAGTCAGAAAAGAAAGTGGCACCATGAACAAAGTCACTTACCACCGTCAGTGACAATGGTTCATGGATGCAGAAAAGCTACTCCTTGAATGCAGTCACTTACCAAGGAATGTGACGAAAAGAGATAGAAGCACCGGTGGCTGCACTCAC
Organism: Caprella mutica; assembly: GCA_947561585.1. Classification (NCBI taxonomy): domain Eukaryota; kingdom Metazoa; phylum Arthropoda; class Malacostraca; order Amphipoda; family Caprellidae; genus Caprella; species Caprella mutica. Next base: position 123,275 of record CANNZV010001267.1, on the reverse strand, counting down.
GGATGAAAGAGGAAAATGAAGAGGTGATAGTAAATGAAGCCTACGAGTCTACCTAACACAAGATCTAAGACCTCGTAGTTGAAGAGCATAACCCTAGCGCTATCCTCTAAAACTGCAAGTAGCGTTAAAAAAATGAATAACAAGAAAAAAGACTTAGCTAATGCAATCCAAATTACAATAGTTCGGGGTTATAGTACAATTTGGAAATATAGTGTAAATTTACTGTGTAAATGATAGTGAAGTTGTTTGAAAAACAAAGTTAGTTAATAAATCATTTATTTGAGAGTACAAACTTCAAAATATTTTGACTTCATCAAAAAAGTCCTTGTTGTTGTCCAGTAGAGATGTTCTCTTCATTTCTCTTCATTATGATTTATAAAGTAATTTCAAAGGAGATTCATTGGTAAAACCTCTAGAATATTTTTAGGCAAACCAGTAACCATTTCTCTCAAAGTCTCTCTCAACCCAGATGACAATTCGTTACCAGTTTTCTGTTTCTTATTTCCGTGTGGGACAGAAGTTCTTTTACCCAGAGTATCTAAACATTTGAGTAAAGTCTGCAGTAGAGCTGCTCTACACGCCACCTGTACAGTACCTCGTAGTGTAGCTGTACACACGTAGAACAGTCCTAAAGCTGTGCATTCAAAGAAATAGTCATTCTCCATCTCACTATCAAGATAGTTCAAAGCCATGTTCATTTTACTATCAGTGAAACTGGCTATTATCTCTTTTGAAGCGTTTTCCAGTGGCGAGTTTTTCATATCCTTTGATTCACTGGAGATGAAACTTGCGCCTAAGTACGAAGAAAGAGCTACGAGGAACGCGATCTGAATATCAGGCAAGCATTTCATAATTTTCTCAGCAGTGATCTTGTTCTGGATAAAGCGTCCTAGTAGAGAATGTGCCCTGTAGTCACATTCTCTTTGCATGAGATCACATTCTCTTTGCATGCTATCACATGCCTCAGTTCTGAGAACAGTTCTCAGATAGGAGAAGTAGGGCAGATTCATTGTCGAGTCAAGAACAGAATTGGCCAAATTCAGGTGAAACTGAAACAAAAGAATAGTGTTAGAGGTGAATAAGCAAAATACAGTCTAGTTACCTACCTAATTAAGTAATTAATAAATTTCTTTCGAAACAGTTGAGACAAACTATAAAAAAAGGGTTAATTCATAGCAGCTAGGGTAAGTTACGAATTATCGGTCAGTACTACATCTTCGGTCATATAAGGAAAAACAATATAAAAGTTGTTATTATTACACAGTGCTATCTAATAATTTTTCTATTGTTTTTCTTATATGACCGAAGATGTGGTACTGACCGATAATTCGTAATTCACCCTATAGCTATATTAATTTAACTCATTATTTTATTCATCATTTAATTATTACTTTATTTAAATAATTATAATTTAACTTTTTATCTATTATAGCTACCTACAGGTATCATGGATATCAATAAAAACTAGATGTTGTGCACTTGTAGAGCGCATACCTTCGCCGTCGCTTATAAATGACCTTGACTTGTTCTCAGGTCCCTCAATACTAGCTATGTGATTAATAAATCATCCAATAATTCATTAGTTAAAGTACATTGACCTTTGACCTGTTTGCTCTTAAAATCTAGCTAAATTGTTCCTGGACAGTGACCAATCGTCACATCAAATTTCATGCAATTTGGTTGAATACTTTTTGAGTTTTGCGAATAACAGAATGATGAATAAAAAGCTTCCGCAATTTAAATTATAATTATATACTCATTCTCAATTTATCGAAAATATGAAACCGTCCAATAACTGTGTACTTATCCTACATGATATCTCAGACCCGTAAACATAGAATATTTGTTACTAAATATTAATCACACTCTCTTGCTCTGTACTTACAGACACAGACTTAGCTATGAAATGCACAGCTGTGGAGTGACTGCACAGTGCACAGTCTGCTGTGCACTGACAGCAATTGTCAGAGGATGAGAAAGCTGTCAGCAGGTGACAGCACAGCTCAGGGGAGAGGTACAAACAACTCTGAAGAAAAGAAGAGCAAGATTAGCAGAGTCTAGACCACTGAAACCCTTTACCTACTTCATGTTGTAACATTATGTACGTTACATTATATTATTTATATAGCTAATAGACATAGAATATATGTACACAATTTTAGATATTATGCACTTAAATATAATGAACCCGCTGAGAGATGAAGGCTTGATTTAATTAGTTTTTTAAAAATTAATTAATTAGCTAGTTCAATATTATTCCATTCTGATGATCCCGAATAAGTTTATTCAAATTTTAGTTAAAGTAGAAAAAAGTGGCAATGGACTTATTTTTAAAATATATATAGCGTTAAAATTTTCTTTTTTTATTTCATTATCTACAGCAATCGAAATAATTCCATTAACATTTTAAACTATAAAAATCACAGCCCATCACAACAGAGGGTTAGGTCTTACCTGTTGTTCCGCAAGAAGTTCATCCAACATTGACAGTGACTGATGGATGTCTGTTGTACCAAACAACATTTCAACAGGCAGAGTCAGGCATAAACTGAGGGAATGGGATGGTGTTATGTTTTCTTCGTAGTTTTTGTGTTCAATGTAGGTACTCCTTTACAAGAGTAACAAGGGGCTAAAATCTTTAGTTTATGTTACAACTTTCAGATTTTTAATAAGCCACAGCAGCTGAAAAATAACCTACATCTACACAAAATGTAAATACCGTAAAACTCATGAGTTAGGCAGAGAGTGAAGGACCTGAGTTATGAAAAGCACCAGAATTATGAAATATTTTCTATGTTTAATTCATAGAAAACGATATACGTCCTGAATTTCATTTTAGTTATCCCTCGAAGACCATAGTTTTCTCCAAGATTTCAATCACAGAAAACTATCACCAATACTTCATAACTCAGGAGTTCCACTGTAGGCATAATAGCTACAGTGGAACTCCTCTACTACGAAATGTTTAAGTTATGAACTCCCTCTGCTATGAACTCTTTTTATGTTTTCTATGTAACTTTCGATGAAAACTTTTTACGTGTAAGTGATCACGATTCACGTCCTGGACTTTAAAATATTTCAATAGCATTTAGCTAAATGCAAGTTACTTTGTTACTAAAGTACATTAATAAATTGCTAAACTAACCCTAAAATATGTAGTTGTTTCATTATCTTATAAAGTGATATTATAGTTTTTATCCAAGCTGTTACCATTTTCTATGTTAAAATACAAGAGAAAATTTGCCAGGATAACTATCGTATTGATAAAACAACTCTCTGTTATGGAAACAGATCTAAAGTTCGTAGAAGAGTTATACTATAGTTAATAATTGTAAAACATAAAAAACTATAGTATTTAATAATTAATAGCTAACAATTAAATATTAATCTTTGTTTGTTCGGAAATAAATAACTATATCAGTAAATATATTTTCAATCCATTGCATGTACTTGACTTTTAATTTACTTATTGTCAAAATAGAACTACTAGGGTTCTAGGAACATTTCCCGGCGGAATTTTGCCAGTGTGGAAATTTGCAAGGCGGTTTTTTGCCCGGCGGAATTTTCCCTGTGGATTATAATTTTCTAGGTTTAAATTAATCAATTGTAAATTAAAGAATTAAAAGGGGAAACTCAATTTCAAACAAATAGCTATACATTTTTTTATTGTAACTTTAACTTATTGTACTGTAACAAGCTTTATTTAACCTACCTATATTAAATGGTCACAAAATTGAAAATAAAATGAATTTGAATTTATTTAAATATATACAAAACATCTGTACATATATTCTGACAGTCTTGTAGAAAACACGCACTCCATAATTGGAAAAACTAAGGTTAACCTAACTAACAATAAATCTACTTTTTGAATAATATAAGAAACAAACTATAGAATCGTTATAATTTAACAGTTATTTTGAATGATATTTATTGTAGCCGCAGGTATCATTGACACCAATCAAAATAATGATTCTCTCTAACCAGTAAGAGCCTTTGCATGGTGTTTTGTGAGGTTTGCTCCTTTAGAACAACTAGTATCGTATCTCTTTCACAACGTAGTTGATAATGAAAAGTTCACATGGAAAAGATACCATTATTAAAAATAATAATGAAAAGTAAAAGTAAGACTGAAAACTATGAAATAGAGAGTCCTAACTCGCCACGAAGTACTGTACAGGTGAAGAAAGTCGTTGCAAACAACAGGTAAAAATAACAACAAGTTAGAGGTTATTAAACTAAACTTCTGTCAAATATAGAACAGGTTAATTTATAAAATGTTCTTTCATTATCTTAAGTAAATTCAGATTAATTTTATTTTCAATTTCATAGATCTTTATGGTTAAATATAACTTGTTAATTTTGTTCGTTAAAGTTATAATAAATTCTAACTTTAATATATTAAAATTACATTAAAAAGATTTATATTTATGCAAGTTGCATTTCACATTTTAAACATTTATTTTACCAATTTAAAACTAGAAATTTTTAATCGACGGGGAAAATTCCGCCTGGCAAAATTCTGCAGGGCAATATTCCTGTCACGCACTACTAGGTATTTTAAATAAAAGTTAGCTTTTAACAGACTGTAGTCTTACCTCGTAAACTGTAGAGGGTGAGTCCTAACTGTAGTCTTACCTCGTAAACTGTAGAGGGTGAGTCCTAACTGTAGTCTTACCTCGTAAACTGTAGAGGGTGAGTCCTAACTGTAGTCTTACCTCGTAAACTGTAGAGGGTGAGTCCTAACTGTAGTCTTACCTCGTAAACTGTAGAGGGTGAGTCCTAACTGTAGTCTTACCTCGTAAACTGTAGAGGGTGAGTCCTAACTGTAGTCTTACCTCGTAAACTGTAGAGGGTGAGTCCTAACTGTAGTCTTACCTCGTAAACTGTAGAGGGTGAGTCCTAACTGTAGTCTTACCTCGTAAACTGTAGAGGGTGAGTCCTAACTGTAGTCTTACCTCGTAAACTGTAGAGGGTGAGTCCTAACTGTAGTCTTACCTCGTAAACTGTAGAGGGTGAGTCCTAACTGTAGTCTTACCTCGTAAACTGTAGAGGGTGAGTCCTAACTGTAGTCTTACCTCGTAAACTGTAGAGGGTGAGTCCTAACTGTAGTCTTACCTCGTAAACTGTAGAGGGTGAGTCCTAACTGTAGTCTTACCTCGTAAACTGTAGAGGGTGAGTCCTAACTGTAGTCTTACCTCGTAAACTGTAGAGGGTGAGTCCTAACTGTTGTTTTACCTCATAAACTGTAGAGGGTGAGTCCTAACTGTTGGGTCTGTGTGCCAGATGGATAGGAGAGAAGAAGGACACTTCTGCAGGTACTGACTGAGACACAGACACAGGGAACTGCAGTCCTGAAAACAAGAAAGGTGTTAATTACGTCAATAGGACCATGATGTAGCTAACTACTTTCAATTTCTTTATCTAATGGCTATATTGGCACTTGGCAGTAATATGTTATGTTACATTTAGTCAATTTTTAATGCTATTCACGCATTTAGATGATAAGTTTTACTCAAAAATATGTTTCACATAGCTAACTATTGGCTTTTTGAACAATAATGTAAATATAAAGCTTGTGGTATGAACAGCTTTGATGATCAGGAGTTTTATTAAAATATAAATACATTCAAACATTCAATTGAAATAAAACAAGGTACAGTAACCATCGGACAGTGCCACATTTTTGATATAAGAAAAAATAGAATATTAATGACATTTTAACTCTTCACTTTAGTTTGTATCCATGATACATCCATGTATCATGGATACAAATTAAAACAACGAGTTAAAATGTGCTTTTCATTCATGACCGAAAGTGTGTGTGTCCAATGCACCTCATTTACCGTAACATCACTCCTAAACTCCTCACCTCCACCCGCAGCACCTCTCTGAGGAGAACAGTCACCACCTCTCTCTGCTCCTCCTCTGCAAAGTGTGAGAGGAGAGTCCTGAGGAGGTGGGAGGAGTTGGCACTCACTGCAGAGGAGCGGTGACTCGACACACCTTGTCTGCCTTCGAAACAAACCCACGACTGAAGGTCTGGCTGAGAGGATGTCAACGATGAAGTCAGGGACACCAGAAAAAAACACATGAATATTTTCTCACTAGCTAGCTATATAAAAAAAACGATATATCTAATAATCAAAATAATGAGTTAGCTATACTTGATATGATCGAAACTGTGAAACTGTCTGATAATTCAAAGGTTATCCTATATAAAAGATAACGAAGGACATAAGAAACCTCACAGTGGAATTCATGTTTCAAGTGTTCTTCACGCAATATTTCACAGAATGATACTTAGGACTATTGAAAATGAGACAACTAAAGACATGAAATTAACTAGCAAGCTATCTCAGTGGCTCACCTTTTCACAATATTTCTCCTCGTGATGTTTAGCTAAGGTTGGAGAGTGAGGAGGGCCTGAGTGTTGAAGTCTGTTGCTAACGCACCACATTGCCTGTCTCACTTTGGAGTAACTGATGGAGTTGTTGGAGTGGAAATGATCTTCATGCCAATCCAACCAGCTTCTCAAACACCTATTGAGAATATTTTGAAGTAAAGGACACTTTCCTAACTCTTAAAACAATGAATTTCCCATCAAAACACTCACACAATCGCAGAAGAACAATCCTGAACGCTAACAGCAACAAAGGCATCCAGGAAATAGTGTGTGATGGCTGTATCAGTACCTCCCACAGAGACTTTGAGGAAGGAATCCTGCGTTAGGTTGGTCATCTCCTCCAGTACAATCCCCACCAACTTGGCCTGAGAGTTGGTGTGTGCCTGCAATAGGTAGTGAACTAACGAGACCTGGAAAGTGAAGCTGCTACTGAAGGTGCTGATGTACTGCGATAACCAGGGAGGTCTCAGCTCCCCAAAAAGGGTAATGGCGTTGATAGCAGAGATGAGGTTGGATACGGTTTCAGAGGCAATGGTTTCTTTAATGTCTTCAGGAGTCACGAAGCTCCTATGGTCCGTAGTGGCGAATTTATCAGTCAGTGCATGGCATATGTTACTCAGGACGAAACTAATTTGGCTTTCTTTGTCTGAAACATAAAAAATAACGGTAAAATTTAAAATAGGTCTATCGTTAGCTATGCAATTTGGACACACTCTAGCTAGCTATGCAATTTGGACACATTCTAGCTAGCTATGCAATTTGGACACACTCTAGCTAGCTATGCAATTTGGACACACTCTAGCTATGCAATTTGGACACACTCTAGCTATGCAATTTGGACACACTCTAGCTAGCTATGCAATTTGGACACACTCTAGCTATGCAATTTGGACACACTCTAGCTATGCAATTTGGACACACTCTAGCTATGCAATTTGGACACACTCTAGCTATGCAATTTGGACACACTCTAGCTATGCAATTTGGACACACTCTAGCTATGCAATTTGGACACACTCTAGCTATGCAATTTGGACACACTCTAGCTATGCAATTTGGACACACTCTAGCTATGCAATTTGGACACACTCTAGCTATGCAATTTGGACACACTCTAGCTATGCAATGTGGACACACTCTAGCTATGCAATTTGGACACACTCTAGCTATGCAATTTGGACACACTCTAGCTATGCAATGTGGACACACTCTAGCTATGCAATTTGGACACACTCTAGCTATGCAATTTGGACACACTCTAGCTATGCAATGTGGACACACTCTAGCTATGCAATTTGGACACACTCTAGCTATGCAATTTAATTATGCTTTTAAAAATCAAATAGTTAGGGTAAGTTCCGAATTATAGGACAGTTTCACATCTTCAGTCATATCAATAAGAAAAAACTATATATAGCTAGCTAATAATTATTCTTTAATTTAATTGGTATCCATGATACCTGCAGGTATCATGGATACCAATTAAATTAAAGAATAATTATTATATCGTTTTTTCTTATTGATATGACTGAAGATGTGAAAGCGAACGATAATTCGGAACTTACCCTACAGCTCATCTCACCTCCTTCATCCAATCTCTCAGCTTCCAGTAAAGCCTGCAGCAGTTCCTCTATGGACTTCTTCAGTACAGGTTCTTGCAGAGGCTGCTTCAGGTTATTCTCTGTGTACCTACCATAGTCAGTAGAGGATATCTTGCCTGCCTTAACCAGTGCCTTGATGAGCTGAAGGTGAGGACCACCCTCACCCGAGGTACTGTCAGATCTGTGGAATAGGGTATAATAGGGTTTTATCATTTTCTTTTAGATGACTGGTGGTTCAGTGTGGGGGTGTGAGTGACTTACAAAAACCAAGCAATGTTCAAGTTCATTTCCCCAATACATGTAACACACATAGGTACCTCTGTCTCAACAGGGCCGGTAGAAAGACATTGGTGTAGTGAGTGCTATTGAAGGTGGCCATCTTTAGAATGTTCTGCGGTATGTGCCCCGTGTCACAGTAGTTATCAACCGCTCTCGTTACTTCAGCAATGCCCTGTTAATGGGATAGACCATTAAAGAGACCCTACTACCATATCTTTGCAAAGGTCTATAGCCAAAACAATAAAATTAGCCTAAAATTCATGGAGAGGAACTAAGTCAGAGTTCAGAGGTAGTGGAAATAATCTATTTATCTTCCAAGTATGTTAATTGTACTTGTACATAGCTACGATTAAAGAAAAATAAGTTTCATATTGGTGGTTACAATAAAACAGTTTCTAACTTTCTATAAAATGACATTTCAATTAAACCTCACTTGGGAAACTTGAGCTGATTACCAATGTAATTTAACTAGCTACTTCTGCAATATAAATTATAAAGTAGCTATTACCAAAGACTATTATAACTACTTCTGTTGATACTCTTCTCCCGCAAATTTCTGTTTCAATAGTGTTTTGTGCTGCCATCTTGGTTTCAAAGACGTAGCTAAATAGAATCGAACATAAGATATAGACCTAACTATAGTAAGGACAATCGAGGTATTCGGTATAGTACGTGACGTAATAACAGCAAAACTCTAAAAAAATGATTAAGACAATTGAAGAGCGTAAATTTTAAAAATTGTTTATTTATTGACATTATAAATATAAAAAAGAGTTCTAATTCAAGTTATTCGCACTGCTTAGATTCTAATTTTTTATTCATGTAGCTAGCTATGTTGCTTTGATTATGTAACGGTGAAAACAGCTTACGAAGCTGTTAGCTACTGTCAAAATAATTATTAACAATAGAAAGATTGTTAATACGCTGAACTTGTATCTTTACTTAATCTTTCAATTTCTATAATTTGATAATCATTTAATCAGACATAATCTTTTTAATCTTGTACACTGTTCATTAGAAGGAAATGCTATTTGAATTTATGGTCATGTTATTCTCGCTAGGAGCTCGAATATAATTATAAACGAATAGCTTTGATGTAAGCCGCTAATATAACTTGTAACTTCAGAACATAACTTTATAACTTGTAACCCAGAGCTATAACTTGTAACTCAGAATATAACTTTATAATTTGTACTAAGTTATATAACTTCATGAACTTTGTAAATCAGTTATACAACTTAGAATATTGAGTTCTTTTTCTATAGATAGAATTGAAATTAATACTTAATTAATTTAAAAAGAATTAAGTAAGTACTTCAATTATTCTAATTGAAATACTTAATTAATAGTTAGGAACTTGTAACATTTCTGATCATGTATAGGTTAAACAGGACTCTGAAATAGTATGCTTAAATTTGGATGTTTATTAGTAAATCAGGTTTCACTAAAATGAACTATTAGTAAATCTGATCGATCTATATGTTAATCGTATAGAAAGCCATTACCACTAGCGTGTTAAATTTGAATAATGCATTGTGTGTTATTTCTATCTGCAGTGAGTAGAAAAACATCTTTGAAAAGTACTATCAGTACCTTAACAGAAGTTTATTCACTCACTGGAAGGTTGGACTCTCCAGTTCATCCTTTAAATACCATTGGCACCTAACTAAAGTGTTCATAGTTCGCGATGGTCTCTTGAAGACTGGTTGGTCGGACCAAGTCCGGTCGGACTTGTCCATCCACGGGTTTCGTGAGTTGGCAACTCAGACCCTTGTTTATTTTAAACCCTTAAGTTTACTCAACCGCTAGTTTATTTAAAACTTGTGTTGTGTTATTTGAAGACTTGTGCGTAAGTCTTAGAACTCTGTACTATTCGAACTTTAATATAAGTACACCCATTTAAAACTTCCTTGTGTTTAATTTACTTCCTAAAAACTTTTACCGTTTAGTCATTTGTCAGTTTAATAGAATTCAATCAATTACCTCTAAATCTCTTCAAGTTAAGATAATACCTACAACAATTGTAACGAACCCGGAGACTTATTTTGCTCTATGGGATAAGTTTATTAACAAGCCTCATCTACTTAGAAAATAGGTGATAATTTACTATCAATCCCATAGGAAAAGGGCAATTTAATAATAATGAGCAGCAACAGCTTTAGTAGCTACTTCAGTAGGAGTAGCTACTAACATTTATAGTAGCTAGTGACAGTGACGTAATCAAATATCTCCTCCTCTCACCTCTTTAGTTACAGCAGACTCCTCCAATCCTCCTAACTCACTGATCCTCGCCTTGAGTAGCAGGTGATAGTCCCTTAGTCTCGTCTCTTCACTTCTAGGGGCGTGAAGCGCCTGCGTCAGATGCGTGCGCAGGTACACCGCGCTCTCGTGAGGTACAAACTGCGTCAGTAGCTTCAGCTGAAACAAAAGTCATGAGAATGACTAGCTATGTAGAAAGCTATCTAGGATATAGTGAACTATCAGAGAAAAGAGTCACTGTATTATGCTAATTTCACAGATTACAATTTTATCATTTTCTATCATTTTCAAACTATACAAATTTGTCGCCACAACCCAGACCAATTTTAAAATATCTACAAGCATTACAATTAGTAAAGTTTCTTATTCTAAATATGAAACAGTTTTATAATCAATACAGATAAACTTTTGTTTGTCTGTACCTATATAATTACTTATGTAATAAAATAATTAATATTTCTATTCTATTGCAAACATTAGCAGTGAAAAGATAGTTGACATTTTTCCTACCAGGAAAATAAATTCGGCTTTTTCTTTTGCTGGGGTAGAGGCAGCAGAGCCAAAGACACTAGCAAACCAGTGGGGGTAGCTGGGGAACAGGTGATTGCCTTCGGAACAGCACTGCCTAGCTATTATCAGACCTAGTATGACTAGTTCTGACTCTTCCTTGGCACAGCCATCCACTAGGTAGCTATGGATCAGATCTGAGAAAAGAATTAACTTTTAGGATTATTCTGAGAGTTATTTATAATGAAACAGAAAGACAAGATAATCTCTAATTAGTAGGTATGGCTAATATCTACTAGCTAATAGGCCTAGTTAACTCTAGTTAGTAGAGTCATAGTAAGTTCTAGTTAAAGTTAAAGTAGTTTACCTTTTAATTTTTGGGGCAAGTTACTGTCCACATTAAGCAGTACTGAGATGACACAAAGCACCACCACCCAGTTGATTTCCTCTCTCTTCACAACACTGTCTACGATGTCAAGGACTTCTGATGCACCTATGCCGCAACACACCTGTGAAGGAATAACACACCTGTGAAGGAATAACACACCTGTGAAGGAATAACACACCTGTGAAGGAATAACACACCTGTGAAGGAATAACACACCTGGTAAAGGAATAGCTTACACTAGAGCGACATGTTATTGTATACCATATGACTGTGGAAGAAGTAGGTATAGCTACTACTTATAGAGAAAATTATCAGCAGTGGTTTAACAATGACCTCACACTCACCATAAAGAGTACATCAAAGAGGTCACTCTTGCCCTCAGACTCACCATAAAGAGCACATCAAAGATGTCACTCTTGCCCTCAGACTCACCATAAAGAGTACATCAAAGAGGTCACTCTTGCCCTCAGACTCACCATAAAGAGTACATCAAAGAGGTCACTCTTGATCTCAGATGACCTGAAGAGTGCATGACTTTTGAGTACGTCTGACAACTGCAAGTCTGGTTTGTAAGTCATAGCTTGCTTTAAGAAGTACAGGAAGAATTCCCTGAGAACTGACGGACTGACGATGGCGTAGTCATTGAGGAGGGACTTGAAGAGGAGGGCTATGCCTCCTCCAGAGTCCTCCTCATCCTTCAGCAACTCTTTCAGTAGTTTGGAGGTGAGGTTGTCCACCAGACCTGATGCTAATTTCTTGACCTTTTTCTCCGCGTCTCCATCAGACTCCAAATAAGATAGTGTGACGCTGGAGTTGAAGAGGAGGATGAGAGGAGAGAGGTTGTCTTTGTCGGTGCTGCTTAGGAGCTGCAGACCTTCACTGATGATTCTCTTCGTCACTGAAATTTCAGCCACTGACAGACTGAAAGGGGAATTAAATGGTGAACTCTTTCAATGAAGAAACAAGCTGTGATGATTTATCATTAAAATATGTGTAACAACGATTACATAGTGAACTGTGAGTCTTAGTGGCTATTTTTGAAAGATAAACTATAATGATCTTTCGTTACATACATTGCGAGTTGAAATGGAGCATGCAGATTGGCTCAGTGAAGTCACAAATAAGATAAATAACAGCAATGATACTAATGTTATATTTAAAGTCACACTTTGTTACAAAATTATATTTATATTCATACTAGTTTTTTTAGCTGATTTGTTCAAATTTCCTCTCTGAATCATTAATAGCTAACTGGATACAATTTTTTTCATCACTTCTCAGTTCGTAGTCCAAATCGTTTCCTGGTTATTATATAAATGCTTATTTCAGCAATCGAGTGTCAGTTGTCTTTAGATTTGCTCACTCTGTTTATCAATTAAATAATCTTTTAGTATTAACTTGTAAATCACTGTTCGTTTTAATCTATGTTTAACACCTGAGACTTACCTTCTGACAATGGCTGTGTAGGTTGTGACATCCATTGTAACCAACTCATGGAGGTACTGAAGGGGTAACTGTAGCAGAGTAACACCAATTCCACCTGATTTGGAAAAAGGTACAGAGGATAAGTAGGGTAACTTACGAATTATCGCTTTGATCCACATTTTAGTATCGTATTAGAAAGAAAATAGTTACAGCTTTAAATTAACATTCCAATTGATATTTTTATATAAATTACCCTATTTAGTATTTAAACATAAATACATTAGTAGAAATTGGTATATAAAATGTAGGCCCACACGGAGGTTGGTTGCTTACCTTCTTTATCTAGAGGATCATAGAGGTCCACATGGAGGTGGTTTGCTTTAGAGGTCATGCAGAAGTATCTCACTGAGGTCATCCATCTTAGGAAGAGAAATAAATGCTACAATTAGTATAACATAAGCACTTAATTCAAACGAATAGCAATTCTCATTTTATATGGTTAAGGACAGATGTAATAGAGTGCACTGTGTAGTGGCTAGAAAGGATAGCCACTTCCTATCATAAACTGAACAACTTTTTTATAAATTGTTATCGGTTAATGTGTCCTACCAACTATTGTATATTTATCCTAATATTGTATAATGACTCAAATAGAAAATGATCATCTTACAAGTTTTTGGCACTCACTCTTTCAGCTGTTGACTCTGTAAGTTAAAGTCTGTGATTTTCTTGAGGTCTTCCAATAGACCCCTCTGTACCTCCCTGTGAACAGCTGAGTTGAACACAGTACCAGACATAGCTTTATTGAGTAATTTCTGCTGGGAACTTGTAGCTATTGGAATAATCCGGATTTAACTACATATCAGGAAAAAAAATATTTGAATTTTATTCTTCATTGAACTCAATCTGCTAATTTCCATTGTAGCTACAATGAATTAATAATTTATCTTTCGATAAGATTCAATTGCTATATAGCTAGTAACTTTCACATCAAGTCATTATTTATAACACAATAAGATAACTTATGGATTATCTTCTGAAGAAATTTTATACCCATTGGTACTGATTTAATTCATGAAGAGAATCAGTTCATGCTAAACCAGTAGAACTTCTCCAGAGTGAAGGTAGAGTCATGAGTAAGAGAGCCATCTCGTATAGTGAACAAATTTCTTTATTTGCTCTTTAGTTTAGAAAACTTATGCTTTTCATGGTAGATTAATAAAATTTGTTCACTAAACAGGGTAGTTCTCTTACTGAGGACTCTAAATTCACTAGAGTTCTAATGTGAACAAAAATTGAAAAAGAAAGGAACAACTTATCTAGTAGTAAAAATAAAATTAATTTCTTGGTGAAGGGAATTTTAATCGCAAAAGGATGTTTAGAGTAGTCTCATTTCATCGGGTAGGTTAGCGGTTCTTTGGCGCCAAGTGCAGGGAATCACGTGTCATCTTTATAGTCCAGCGATTCTTTAAATCAAATATAATTTTTTAAATCAAATTTATTACAATTGAAGCTAGCTTTTCAATCTATTTCATTGTTCAGGGGGTGCAAGAGAAAAGCAAGGGGGGTGTGAGAAAAATACCACGCTTTAACATCTAAGATATAGCTATACAGGGTGTCCAACACTTTTGTTGCCAAACTTTAACATAAGGTTGCATTCATCGAAATAAACACTTTTTATTCTATGAAGGTATGGTCTAAAATGCTAAGTTAAAGAGTTACAAGGTTAGGAAGGTAGTATCTGTACCATTTATTATTATTAGTTAACATTATATTTTTAATGTTGCGATAAGAAACAAAACATTTTTAACAGTAATTATTAGAAGCACAAGAAACTTAATCTTAAATTAGGTTACATGTCTGCAGAATGTGTTCAAACTGCCGCCCATTTGTTGCAATGCAAGCGTTCAAACGTTTGTCCAATGATTGGTGGACGCGAGCAAAGACACCAGGAGTTTCACGAATCCTTGCGGGGAAAACGTTTGAAGGCTTGCATCTCAACAAATGAGCGGAAAATTGAACACATTCTGTAAACATGTAACCTAATTTAAGATTAGGTTTCTTGTGCTCCTAATAATTACTGTTAAAAATGTTTTGTTTCTTATCGCAACATTAAAAAAATAATGTTAACTAATAATGATAAATGGTACAGATACTACTTTCCTAACCTTGTAACTCTTTAACTAAGCATTTTAGACCATACCTTCATGGAATAAAAAGTGTTTATTTCAACGAATGCAACCTTATGTTTTAAATATATTCTCTCTTTATATATAATTTATTTATATTTTTTTCTTTTACTTTTGATACCCCATTAAGTTTAATTGCTAAGTACAGTAGTACTTAAATTTAATAACCACTGCTATAGACCAATCACAAGGATTGATTTAGTAGGGGTTTAACGTCTGCTTCGGAACCAAAGGCCAATACAAGGGACTAGAAGAAGCAGTCAGAAAGAAAAGTGGCTCCATGAACAAAGTCACTTACCACCGTCGGTGACAATGCTCATGGATGCAGAAAAGCTACTCCGTGAATGCAGTCACTTACCAAGGAATGTGACGAAACAGGACACAAGCACCGGTGGCTGCACTCACGGATGGAAGAGGAAAATGAAGAGGTGATAGTAAATGAAGCCTACTAGTCTACCTAACACAAAATCTAAGACCTCGTAGTTGAAGAGCATAACCCTAGCGCTATCCTCTAAAACTGTAAGTAGCGTTAAAAAAATGATAAACATGGTAAAAATGAAAAAAGACAATCCATTATCCAAATTACAACAGTTCGGGGCCCAAGGGACGCCACCCCCCTTCTCTTCCATTCACAACAGACAGTTTCAGGATAGAGCCAATGGGGGCCCAATCACATGGAGTCATCAGTGCAGAGATGGGAATAAAAATAGTGTTCGAGATGGTAGTTCCTCAGTTCAAGAGGTGCTCAGGGTTCTAAGGATGGCCCATCCTTCAATGCCACGAAGGCATTCCCTTAAGAGAAACTGTCTTTGATAAAAAACCTAACTACAAATAGGGTAGGTTTAGAATTATTGACCAGTTCCATGTTTTCGATCTCTTAAGAAACAAAGATAAATTTAAGTTAAATTTGAAGCTACTTGAGATTTAAGGTGGAGTAGAAAAAGAGCTATAAATGTTAGATGTATTTGGCTGACATTAGAATAGCATTATTGACTGAAAAGATTGGTCTATAACTCATGTTAACACCAACTTTCAGAATACTGTAACGTGTCATAGTTAGGACTAACTTCTAAAATATGAAGATGATTAGTACAGAATAATTGCTACTCAAAAAATTTGATAATAAAAAATATGTATTGCTAACCACTCATAAAATGTTATACAGTTATTGTAGCTAATACAAGAGATGGAAATGTATGAAACATTTTAATTACTGGTTTTAACTGAAGAGAAATTGATTAGTCTGCTATCTCTATTCTTCAGTAGCTACAAGAGTTCTGAATTACAAATAGCACACTAATGAGTTCTCTAACTAGCTTCTATTAGTTTATATCTTCATACCTAATATATCTTTTGAAAATACTGAGAAAAAAAGAGAGCCACCTTCAATATATAGTAAAAAAAATTTATTATTATTTCAGGTGTTTAAAAGTTGTCCCTATCCACTACGAGGTGATCCAAAGAGACATGAAGAGGAGAATGTCTCGTAGAAGAGGGGACAGTGAAAGTACGCTCCATGCACTAGGCACCAAAGGTAACTGTTTTAATCCAGTTCATGGATGGCAAGAATGCCAAGGATAAGAGACATCAGTCTGCTTACCAGGCAGAAGGAAGAGGAAAAAATTTAAGAAAGATGAGAAACTTAATTAGTCATTTGTACCTAATTATCATGCAAACTTAAACAAAATAAAAAACAAAAGAATACATTGACGATGTTACTCTATTAAACATTTACAAATTTGTAGCTATGCCTACTACTATTTTTCGAAAAAAGAAGAAGTGCAAAGTGATGTCTGACTTACGCAGTTATGCTAGTTATAAACTTTATGACAACTAGTTAATTTTATTAGTTGCATTTGTTACGACAACATCTCTAGTCTGTGGTTAAGATAAGTTGGCCACTAGTTATATCAAATTTGGCAATGATTATCACAAAATATAGCTAAATTATATTAATTAATGGTAATGATGAAACATTTTCTATAGAATACTGACAGTGGAAAACATTAATATACAATCTTTTTGAACACTTTCATATATTTTTATCAAAAATAGTATTAAAATTTAAGGAATGCAGATATGTTCACATTATAAAGTTAAATGCGCTGTATAAATTTTTTTAACCTTTTGTGCTTTTACCATAGATAGGTTTCAGAGTTGTAGAATGAATGTACAGTTCCATCAATATAATATCATCTTGTTAGAAATAACCAACTAAAGAATTCAATACAATGGAAATAACAAAAAATACATAAAGATACGGGAAGACTAGACTCTTTTCACAGCATAGGAAATAAAATAATCATTAAACAGCACTGACGAACAATCTTCAGTCAATTTGGCTAATTCAATAATTCAAAACCTACCTAGCTAGCTATCTGTATCGGATAACAGTCTGTATTTATAACTCATTTTTCTGGTATATTTGAAGACCAGAATCTCAACAGCAAATGCTAGGCTGCATAAAAAGGTTGTGATGCAGTAGATGTAAGCTTGCAGACGAGTTTTGTAGAACATGGTCATATCTTGCGCACCCCAAAATGATAAAAGGTTTGAAGCGGTGATAAGTGAAAGCAAACTGAGACAAAGTGGAATATGAACATCCTGTGAGAGAAGAATTAATGTAAGTAAAAATTGCCTTATGGCTGCTTGTAAATGTAGCTACATCAAATTGGAAACTAAGAAAAGTTTGGTGGCTAGATAATGAACAAGTAAAAGCTATTTAGCAAATAGCCAATCATCTCAAGGAATATCTAAGAGCACCACTTTATAATGAGGGAATTTTTCCATTACACACATCAGACAGTAAGATTGAAATATTAGAAATAAATAAAATGTATAGCTCCCTAGCTATCTATTAGGTGTTATAAAGGGAACCTCTCTGTGAGAAAGCAAGATATATTTATCTTTTCCTTGTAATTGTTGTTCAATTTCTAAAATATTTAGATATGAAGTTTGCTAGTAGGCAATTTTTTGGGGAAATATTTAGTTATGTCTCACAAACTAACCTGATATTTGTTCATCCATTTTCCTGTGCGTGCACTGAACATACGGTTTCTGGTGAAGGGAATCCGAAGAATTGCATAGAGATTAGCAATGAGCATAGAGAGAGCAAAGAAAAGATGACTGAGTTGAACAAATGATCCCATTGCTACAAGACAACCAACCAAGCTACATGATGAGAGAGCAACCTGAAAAAAAAAATGAAATGATTGTGATAAACTGCCTTCAGAAAGTAATTTAAAAAAATCTGATAAAAGAAGTTGTTTCACACATTGGATAGCTAGATAATATGATATAATGTTTCATCCATCAACTAACATGCAAATAAGTTGATACAGAAAAGTTGTAGAAATAAATATATTATTTCAATTGTTTTAACATAAAAGATTTCACACAACTAAGTAGCTACTAATGAACTTACAGTTTCAATGATCCTAATTACCAAAATCTCATTCCCATGAATGTATTTACCAACAAAGCTATTCATAACATTTAGTTGCCAAAATCTAATCTAGAGAGAAAACCAAATAACTCTTAGCTACCTAATAGCACTAGAAATATAAAGAATTTGTCTGAAGAAAGAAATTATATATTAATTAAAAATCATAAATAGTGCAAAATTAAGGAGTTGGTATAATATTATAGTTCTTCTTTTCAGTTCATAACTTTCAAAAGCCAATTAGAAAGTAAATGATTTAGCTAGTGGCTGCTTAAATAATAATTAGTCTAATTAATTCAAAACAATTAGAAAGATTTATTTATCTTTTTAAATATCCAATTTCTTTTTAAATAGGTAACTAATAACTATCATAAATTTACCAGACTGCAAGTCTACAGGAACTGGCAAACTGTTCTCCGAGAAAATATCTATTTTGGCTTCTGTTCTCAGTAAAATTGATGTAGCTAAATATAGGAGGAAATGAAGGATTATTTACAAGGAAAATTTAAAAAATGTCCCACATTCTACAGACTGGGAAATTTAGCTTCTTATATGGAGATAACCCATATTTCTGATTTCAGTCAAAATTTCACAAAAATTCTGAGCCAAGCTAATTTTGACTCATTTTTGAAGATTAAAATTAAGATGGGAACTGCAAACACAGCAAATCCCTATTAGCAATTAATTTCAAATTTTAAGCCAAAGTAAAGCAATCCCGTTTTTTGCGGCAGCAACGCCGCATTCTCACCGCCTAGTATACTTTGGATTTTAAGAAGCAGTAGCAAAGCAGTGGCACCGCCAGTATAGTATGGGCCTTAGATGGGGTTAAACTGTTCACTCAAATCAAATAGAAAACGGTTGCTCCTACGAAAAATTTGATTACCCCGTCGTTTCAGGCATCCTTTTTACCCCTATATCGTGAAACACAATCAGTTTATCGTGTAAGGGGGTGAGAGGAGGTGTCACTGTGTCAGATGCTCTCTAAAAGTGGAAAAAAAAGCTTGCGCGCGCGATTTTTCACTCGCGCAAACTCTCTAATATCTCCCAAACTAAATATAGCAGATGAATATAAATTTAGTGGTTGATTAAAGGCTATATGAAGACAAATTTGGTAAATTTTCAGATACCTAGGCCATCCTGTTTTCCAGCCATTGCAGTTTTAGTGCAGACTTTTGAAATATTGATGTGGTGGGGTTAAACTGCCCATGTTATTTTAACATTTTATTGTCAATAGCAATATAATTTACTGTAAATAATTAATATACAATTTTTTTTACGAATTTTATGATATCAATTTGAATTATTTAATTTTATGATTTATCCATTCACAGATCTATTTTTAATTAATGCTAGCTAGTAGTTTTTTTTATTAATATTTAATAAGCAATGAGGCATTAAAAAAGGAGTGCTAATCCAAAGCAGCAGCATAATAGGGTGAGTCAAGAAAAACTTGACACAGTTCTACATCTCTTGAAGAACTCTACTAGCATTTGTGGGGCAGCCAAGAGAGTGCAAATTCCTGCCAGCACCTTAAACTACATTATCAAAAGAATAATGTTGACCTATCTTCCATCGAAAATGTGGAGAGATTAACAATGAAACCAGTAGGGAAGCCAATTGTTCTACCAGAAAATACTCTTGCCACGGCCATAAGTCTGAGGGCCACAGGGGGTTTTAGCCTGAATAGGTGTGACATTCAAGACCTTCTGGGTGACTTTGTGGACCTTCACAAAGAGAATGATACTCCGCTAGGAGCTAATCTCAGGAAGAACTGTACATTTAAGGTGAGTAGCGAGTTCATATATGATTTACCTATGTTTGTTTGTGATTAATTAATCTAGCTATTAGAATAGTGATTTCATCTATGCACAATTATTTTCTTTCTTTAGTCATTATTTCCCCAGAATAATCGTCCAGGTCCTGACTGGATGACTGACTTTATGGTAAGATGGAACTTCTCCAACAAGCTTCCATCAACCCTGGAAAAATCTCGTAAGCTAGCTGCCTCTGATCCCTCAATAATTTACCACTTCTACGATCTCTTAGAGGAGAAGATCAACGAGTTGGGAATCTCAAATAGACCTGAGTGCATTTGGAACGTCGATGAGAGTAACTTATACACTGATGTACATAGGGAAAAGGTAGATATAATTGTCACATTTAGACTACTAACTCAACTAGCTCTATTAATCATCATTTTAATAAATGCTTCCAATTTAGTTTTTAATCATATTCTATGTTTCAGATCGTGGCTCCCAAGGGAGAGAGAGCAAATAGAGTGATGACTACGAGTGGCAGAGAAGCCTTAACTGTTGAGGCTGCTATCAGCGCAGCTGGGGATGTGTTAGAGCCACTTGATGTGTTCAAGGGTGTCTATGCAATGAGCGCATGGCAGAATGAAAATTTCAAAGGAAGAATAGCAGTTTTCAAAAATGGTTGAATGACGAGCAAGATATTTTCAGCATGGTTTAAATACTTTGCAGAAACTGTCACAGCACGGCCCATCTTACTGGTTTGTGATGGTCACTCATCTCATCTCATCTGAAATATGAGACCCTCAAACTTGCTTTAGACGAAGGAATAGACATATTGAAACTCCCTCCTCACACCACAGATAAATTGGAACCATTAGATGTGTGCTGCTTCAAGTCCTTGAAACAGAAGTGGGACCGTAACTTGGCCAAGTGGACAGCCCAGCACAGAGCAAGAAGAGTATCAAAATCAGACTTCTTAGGACTTGTGTCTGAGGTGTGGGGTTAATGCTTCACCGAGGAACTTGTAAAGAAATCATTCGATGTATGTGGAATCTTCCCTGTTAACAGAAACAAATATCCTACACGGGTATTCGATCCTCACCTCCTTACACTCTACAATAATCAAAGGAGCAGATTAATACAGATTGTCTCTAATCCAAGAGATAGAACTCCAAGAAAGGCTGCTACTGGAGCTGATTCTACGTTTCTAAACGTCGTTTTTGTGCAGATAAAGAAAAGGATGGTACTACAGTTCTTGATGATTCTGATCAACTGTCAAATACCTCTTCTCGAAGTCTCATGGAGACCTTCATAGTTGAGTCCTTCTATCGCGATAGGTCCGGCCCTTTAATTTTTAATTTCGGCCTTCTCAAGAGTCTCTAAAACATTCTGAACAGAAATTAAATTAAAATGGCATAGCTATCAAAAGAAGCACAGTGCATGCTACAATTTAGTAATTTAAGTTTTCCAGTCTACAAAGCGCATTCATGTCGCCAAGAATCTTTGGGGACTATTTTTGAAGGAAAATTCATCAAAACAAGATTTTGGTGACTTTTTACTAATTGATTCCTATGTTTACATGTTATTATTGGAGACATTATAAGAAATTTTGTCATTTTGGAGAAAAAATTTGAGATTTTTTGGAGACTAATTGTCCTGAAATATGAAATCTTGGTGACAGATTTGACACACTTTGCAGACTGGTAAGTTTTTAACATGTGTTTTGAAGCTATGATGTTTCTGTTGTTAGAGGCCGCAGTTTGTTAGTGTGCCGCAATTTACCTGTTTGACCCCCAGTCTGCAAAAAATGCATGAAGTATAAGTTTATCTGGCGACTATTGATGCCTCAAAATTAGTCTCCTGAATTATCTGGCGATAATTTTCTAAATAATTCCTATGTTTACATGTAATTATAATAAATTATTGGAGAGTATTTTGAAATTTTTGTCTATTTTGGAGAGAAATTTGAAAATCTTAGGAGACAAATTGCCCCAAAAATTAAATATCTGGAGACTGATTGTGCATGCTTTGCAGACTGGTTTGACCCTAATACAGAAATTGATAGCTAAATATCCTCCGACATTGCAGATTTTTTTTATTAGAGAATTAATTCCAGACTGCAGGAACTGGTAAACTGTTCTCCAAGAAATCCTCTATTTTGGCTTCTGTTCTCAGTAAAATGAATGTAAATATAAGAGAAAATTAAGGATTGTTCACACAGAAAATGTTAAAAAATGTCCCAATTCTGTAGACTGGAAAAATTTGAATATCTGCCAACATATCATTGGAATTTACCACCAAATACAACCTGGCAGAGCCAGACTGGAGTATAAAATGGTAAAATTTAAAATCATATACTAAAAAAAAAATAGGCTTATCATTAAATATGATGTAAATTTGAACATAAATCGACCAAATTTTTACCCAAGTGCTAAGAGACATAACAAGGACAATTTCTCAATGAAAGAACTCCGCTCCGGTAATTCATGGTCCGTTTCGGTAATTGTATGGAGCTAAATTATACATAATACAGACGATAATTATATAATACAGCTTACAACACAGAACTAATAAGCCAGTCTGCAAAGCGCGTCCATGTCGCCAAAGATCTTTGGAGACTAGGGTATCATTAATGACACCAATCACTTATGATTCAAAACGGTTTATTTTCACTTTCAAGCGTTGTGAGTGGTGCAAGGTACATGGGAATCAAGGTCTAGTCATAATATACCAATATTTATCATATATAAACGTTTCTGAGCAAATAACTATTATCAAAGATGAATCCTAAATTGTAGAATCGAGCAAATTTTTAAAATCATCAAAATTGGTTAGGAAATTCAGTTGCAAATGGCTATTTACTTTGGGTAGTTTTCGCGCTATCAGTACCTAGTTTTGTTTGTTATGATTAGTGAAAAGTGTTGCCATTCCAATAATACGCATTTCCTGCTAGATCTTACCCTAATTATAAATGATGATGTGATTGGTAACTGAAAGGAATAATAGTCAATCTCGCATATATCAATCGCTACTTATCGGTATCTGAAAATATTTTTAGTTAGCGATAAATTAATTTTCTGTGAATATGTCATGTAAAAGACTTTTTATATCATGTATTACTCCCATATTAGTAGTGTTGCATATAATTAATCAACGTATATTTCATATTTCCATGCATATCGGTATCTGAAAATACTTTAAATTATCGATCAATAATATTTATTTTTGTCTGCATTGATCAAACAAATTGAAGACGATCTACATTTAATATTCTTTAATAATTTTATTTGAACTTTGTATACTAATTCATTATGTTTTCATTTTTTCAGGTATTTTTCATTGTAAATAAAAAGTTCATTCATTTATCTACAAGATGGGACCAAAAAAACTAAAACAAAACTGTATAATGATGACGATTTAATTTCTGCAGTGACTGTGATAAGGAACAATAAGCCATATCGTGCAACTTGTCTCAAATATAATATACCTTATACAACTCTACTTGACAAAGTTTCAGGTCGGGTACCTATTAAAAAAACAAAGCCAGGTCCTACAAGTTATTTAACTGACGACCAAGAGGAGCGCTTGGCAAAATATTTCTCAACCATGACCAGGATTGTTTATGGTATTGAATTGAGAGATATACCCTCAATTTTTTAAGAAATATTAGATCACGCTGAGGCCGATGGATACATTATTCCTGATGATAAAAAGTTCAAGGATAACAGGTAAGAAATAAATTGTTTTGTGGTAAAGTTAGATAAATGATTGTAAATTTTAAAACTTGTATTTTGGTATATGTTAAAAAATAAAATGTTAATTCATTTGATATATTTGTATTTCTTATAATTATTTATTATATTATCAGGCCTGGTGACACGTGGATATACGGGTTTTTCAAGAGAAACCCTGAAGCAACTCCTAGGACGCCAGAATATTTGGGCTATCAAAGGGCAGCAGTGACTGAACGAATAATTAGACAGTGGTTCAAAGCTCTTAAAGAGTTTTTATTGAAGGAGCACAATATAATTGCAGAAGAATTTCTGAAACCCGAAAATGGCTCCCGGATTTACAACTTAGACGAGAGTGGATTCCCTCTTCAAGGGACCAATAGCAGGTTGAAAGTTATCACCGAGAGGGGATCCAAAAATGTATATAAGTTATTGACTGATAACAAGACAAATATCACAGTCTTGGGCTGTGTCTCAGCTTCTGGAAAATTTACAAAACCAATGGTGATCCCTAGAAAAAAGCTTCAGAGATTCAATTTAGACAATGTAGACGAAGAAGAATATGATCTAGGTTATACACCTAATGGTTGGATCTCTACAGATTCTTCTCTTGGCTGACCAACCTCTTTTATCCCTCTATTAAAAATGAAGTGGAATTTCCAATAATCATTTTCATGGACGGACACACCACGCATATCAATTTGGCTGTAGCAGAATTTTGCAGGGACCATTTCATCATACTCTACCATTTCCCTGCACACAGTAGCCATGTACTTCAGCCTCTTGACATCTCAATGATCTCAGTTTTTGGACCTGTTAAACGTGAACAGAATAGGCAAATTGAATATTTTAAGCGGAAGTACAAGGTTGCTATGACGAAGTCGCACTTTTTTCAGGTATTTGATCCGGCATGGAAAATCAAGCCAGAAAATGCTCAGTCAGGATTTCGCAGTGCAGGCTTGGTCCACGGAATGCTGATGCTGTTGACTACACCAAAACTATCTATGCTAATGCCGTTACAGAATGGAGGAAAAGATCTACTGTGAAGAAAGTTGATGAAGCTGAAATTGTAGGAATCGGTAGGTGCATGGATATTGTTGAGGGAGTAATATCAAAAGAAGAGGAAGACTTGTTTTCCTGAAGATATGAGGAGACGTATGATATTCGTGACAATTCATTTTAAGGAAAACTGTGGACAATTTACTGGATGATAAGAAATGCCAAGGAATCCAGTGCAGATGTTGAGAGTGGGGTTGAAGATGGAAATAGAGATGAAGCAGATAACAATGAGGAGAATGAAAACTTTAATGAGGTACAGAACATCAATGAAGCTTTGCCTGTAGAAGCTCCTTTCGCATTTGATATTGGAAATTCAGAAGTTTTACAAATTATTGTTACGAATATTTCCTTGATGCTGCAGAACCGGTGATCGACACTAGGAAGGCAACTGTTTCCAGCGAAATTCCAAACCCAGAAGAGTGCGTTTTCACGAATGTTGCTGCCTCTTCCGCTGGAACATTGAATCTTTCGATCGTTGGTCCTTCTGGAATATCTACATCTTTATCTCAAAGATCTAATTCAGCTGATATTCCTGAAATGCCACTAGTTGATGCACTAAACGAAAGCATTCAATCTGGAACAAATTTCACTCCAGTTGACGCACCGTCAACATCCAATACCATTGATGGAACTCCTAGGAACCGTAGTTACTACAAAAAAGTAGTTGATGGACCATTTGCTCATTATTTGAAGATATCAGACGAATTACTGATAACAAGAAAAACTGAATATAAATCCAAGATTCCACCAGCAATTAGTGGTGTGGATTATATAAAAACTTAAAACAGACTCAAGATAAAAAGAAGAAAGAAATTGAGGAAAAAGAGATGAGAAAATTGGAGAGAAAAAAGAAGAAAATCAAAAAACAATTGGAGAAAGGAAAGAAGGTGAAAAGAAATGCTAATAGTCAAAGAACAACAAATGATGACAGAGAAGAAGAGGCAGATAATTTAAGTTGTTTATGATGACACTCATGACAGTTCAGATAGTGAAGTCGAGGATGATGGAACTGTATGTTACGTGTGTGACGGAAATGAACATTGGAGTGCTAATGATATGTGGATCGGATGTGATTGCAACAGATGGTTCCACAAGGCAGGCATATCAGACGAACTAGATGAAATGACTCCCGAACAAATTGAGGAGTATGACTTCAAACCAGTCTGTATTTCGTGGTAAATTCGACCGACATGTCGACATTCTACCGACATGTCGGTTGAATTTTTCCCTTTTGAAAATATTATTCTGGCAAAGTCGGTGGATTTTTAGCTATTTATTCCTATGTTACCATTAATTTTCGGTGAATAAATTGGGAAAATGTTGGTGGATTAGCCAAATTAGTAATTACTGGAATTTATAGTGGATTTTTTCAGCTTTTTGAAAAAGTCAGTGGGATTTTGTGCACCAAATACTGACTGGACTTCAAATGTTCTTTCTGTTTGAAGAAAAACCAAAAGCCAAAAAACAAAGACTAGAATTGTGATTAGCTTCTTCCTGTAGGTACAGTGATCGGTAACTCTGAATATCGTGCTTTTTCATGGTAAGTTTTCAATAGGTCATACCATAATTTCATCGATGCTATTTTTATACTGTGTGTAATAAAAAGACTCTGGCAACCCTCAACATTAGTTTCATGAATGTAAACAATAAGTTAAGTTGTGCCGCGCTGTAAAGAATTTCAAAGCTAAATCTGAGATGGGGTAAAACCAGTCAGCAGAATGTGTCTTTTCTCCCGCAGAGATTTTAATTTGAGAGAGAGTTATTCTCTGACTCTCAGCAGCAGATTCAGAATCTCCCGCAGCTAAATTAATGGTAACATAGGAATTAATTCAAAATCTCCCGCAGCTAAATTAATGATAACATAGGAATTAATTCAAGATCTTCCACAGAGATCTCCAATTTCTAAAATTCAGTCAAAAACTCCCGCAGAGAGTCTTGGAAAAATGTTCCATATTCTGCAGACTGGGGGTAAAATTCCAGTCTGCAGAATATGCGAGATATTTGGGATATTCTCTCCGAACAATTTTGAATTAATTCCTATATTTAAATTAATTTTGCTACAAACACTTCTGAACTAATTCCTATATTTACATTAATTTTGCTACGAACAGATAAAGAGATCTCTACGAACACTAAACCAGTTTCTGCAGACTGGGTAAAATTGATCACTATCTCCGACTCTATCCCATATTGGAGGGAAAATTCATCAAAACAAGATCTTGGTGAGTATTTTCTAATTAATTCCTAGCTATATGTTCAGACTTCAGTGTTCACATGCCAGTCTGTATTTCGTGGTAAATTCCACCGACATGTCGGTGGAATTATTTCCTTCTGAAAATAATATTATGGGCAAAGTCGGTGGATTTTTAGCTATTTATTCCTATGTTACTATTAATTTTCGGTGGATAAATTGGGAAAATGTTGGTGAATCAGCCAAATTAGTGAAATTACTGGAAATTTATGGTGGATTTTTTCAGCTTTTTCAAAAAGTCAGTGGAATTTTGTGCACCAAATACAGACTGGCCGACGGGCCGTATTGTAGTGCGCAGCTCAGCTTTTAGATACTTATGGATTTTGTAGCCGTCACGTCACTTTGACTCTCACAGCTACATATTTGGTGTAATACAGTACTTAAGAGCCAGTCTGCATAATATGGGACATTTTTAACATTTTCTGTGCGAACAATCCTTAATTTCCTCCTATATTTACAGCAGTATCTAAAAGACGGAAAAGAATTAATAATCGGCGTGAGCGTGCACGCTCACGCCACTGTCTAAAAGCCGGAAAAAAGGAATTTGCGTGCACGCCCACGCAACTAAGTTGACTAAAATATGGAAAAGTGGAATTTTATGGAATTTCTTGGCGTGCACGCTCACGCAACTGTCTAAAATGCGGAAAAAAAATTATTGGCGTGCACGCTCACGCAACTGTCTAAAACGCGGAAAAATTAAAAAAATGACGTGCACGCTCACGCAAATGTCTGAATTAAAATAATTGGCGTGCATGCTCACGCAACTGTTTAAAATGCGGAAAAAAAATAATTATATTTACATTAATTTTACTGTGAACAAATGACAAAAATAGAGGATTTCTTGGAGAACACTTAACCACTTCCTTCAGTCTGGCTTAAGAGTATTTATATCAGTTCAGTGATGTGAATAGGCTAGACGTGGTAAGCACACTTACAGAAATAATGTAGCTACTAAAGATTTTAGATTAGTTTTCCCTCGAAAGATGGATGAATTTTCTACAGTAGCAGTAGTTTTCTATGAACCGTTTTGTTGCCGATACTTATCTATAAAAAGTGAATTTTGAGAATAAATATCACGAATACTTCTAAAATACTCTACTATTCCTGATGAAACTCGCTATACTATTGTATTATATTACTATGAATATATATGAGAATTTACAGACATAACGAATAAGCCGATTGATTTATTCACCATGATTTGTAGCTGACAGAGTCTCGGTGCGCTATCGTAGCGACAATTCTCTGCAGTACCTTTGTGATCATAAGTATACGGGGACAAAGTGCGAACGCCACGTGAGACTCACAGGAGGTTTCTCCTGTGGTTCACATTTCTTTGAGTAAACAAAGTTGTAATTAACTTTTTGCAATTTTGTTTACATATTCGTGTTCACGAATATCATTTACTTCCTATTGCTCAATAAAAGTAATACATACATTAATGTATAAGCGAGCATATTAGTATTTTAGACTAGTTAATGTGAACCGTACGTGGTCGCCACCTGTGGGTCACATTTATATTATTTCAGTGCGATTGGCATATTCTAATAGTATTCTCATGGTATAATATTAAAATGCACACTTCAAGATACATAAATCAACACTTGATATTTATTCAAATTAATAGATTACTCATTTAATACTCATGAGAACCGTACGTGGTCACCACCTGTGGGTCACACTATACTCATGTGAACCGTAGGTGGTCACCACCTGTGGGTCACACTTATCTAATTTGAGTGTGATTAGCGTATTCTAATGGTATAATATCAAGATGAAAACTTCAAGATACATAAATCTTTTAGATTTTTGTGACATGAAACTGTTAATGTAGTTTGTTGTATCCGCTAGTTTGTTGTACTGCACACTTCATGATTGTTTAATGACCTGGCAGGGGGGTTCGGGGGGCGGCACGCCCCCCGATATACGTATTTGTGATGTTATATTTGAAATAAACGGCAGATGTACCTTTCCAAACCCCCAAACAAAACGGTCATAACCTAACCTATCGGAAAATTAATTGTGCTATATCTCGAAAACGAAGACTTTTCACAACAAATGATATTCTTGAAAAACGTCTTAAAATGGCTTTTTTAACCTATTGTTGATGTCAAATTACCGAAAATCCTAATAAAGATAGATATATTTTAAAAAACGTGACCCACAGGAGAAACCTCCTGTGAGTCTCACCTGGCGTTCGCATTTCCTTCCCGTATGTTACTCTTTGTGATCCAAAGCTCGGAGTCGGCACTCGGTTAAGTATATTTAAAATGCGGATTTTTTTTTTTACTAAATAATATGTAACTTAACCCTAATGAGTTTGACTGTCGAAATCAACGGGAGAGTTTGACTATGTGTTAAAAAAAACATGTCTTATTTATAAACCTACTGTGCTGTATTTTTCACAAGTTGTTAGTGTATATACTAAACTAATGTGTACCAAATTTCAAGTAAAAATATTGAACATATAAGGAGAAATAAATACATCAGTATTTAAGACATTGGCAACTGAGAGACCATATCTGTGATTGAGCCGAGTGTGACCCAATCAAAGCTCGCGCATGTATCAATACTTGATGAAATGTGGACAAATTCGTGCGTATTGGCTAACTAAACTGTATTTCTAGGTTGCCAAACGTCACCAAAGTACAATTAATTCCATAATATACGCCGATATGTAATTTTTTTTTAATTTTTAAATGCAAAAATATATTTGGTATTTATGTAAGAATTAACAAAGTCAAGAAAGGCCAGTAAATTTAAACGAATAACATAAAAGATATAAAGTAATTTAAAAAAGATGTGCCTAAAAAACACACGTCAAACTCATTAGGGTTAACAGGGTTGCTAACTTTGACAAATTAGAATACAAGCAGGATCCACTTTTATTACACCTCGCTCCTATTACAAATAGTAATAGGAGTTAGGTATGTTTCTAGTTATTTTATATTTGTTTTTTGAATGCGATACAGTAAATGTATATTGAAATGATTGAACCCCTAGCTGCGATGAAATTACCCCTCCAACTTCCAAGAAAATTTTTATTATTGCTTTAAAGGTCCCCTCCAAGCAAATTTTTTTATTGCTTTAATTAACGAGGCTAATGTTTCTTATCATTTTACTGCAAACCCCATAAAATATGATAGCATATTTTTAATTTTATATGCTTATAAAGATTTTTATAATCCAAACTCTACAAAACCTCCCAGCAAACATATGTCCGAATCTATTTGATATCGGGTTGTGTCTAATTCTTTGCGCTGGTAGCGCATGCCGGTAATTGATATGAAATACACTTAAATTAGATATCTAACTGAATGTATCTAAATTATTTGACTGTTTAGAAATCTAATTTGTTTCTACCATCAGTATCCAAAAATCTTCACTAGTCCGCATCGTTTATTTTCTAATCAGAAATCGTTTAATGCATATCGAAACAACACCAATAATATCTATTATATTATTGAATTCCGTTTTAGAATAGATATCTAAAATTTCGTATAATTTATGATCAATTCCGATATCTACCTAAATGATTCGAAACAACACCAGTAAATATATATTATATTACGGAATTCCGTTTTAGAATAGATATTTAGAATTTCGTATAATTTATGATCAATTCCGATATCTACCTAAATGAATCGAAACAACATCAGTAATTAGATATATATTATATTACGGAATTCCGTTTTAGAATAGATACCTAAAATTTCATTCCATTTATGATCAGAATAGTGTTGCATCGACAACCGAAAATGTATTTGAAAGATCAGATTTTCTTTATTGTTACTATTTAGAAAAAATAAGTGAAATATCAATTAGAAAGAGTACTGAATACTGTATATCGGTATCAATATAAATATCGGTATCAGTTAATAAATATTTTTAATTTAGATGTATGTGCATTTGATATCGATATGGTGTCTATTGCATTACTAAAACGCTTTCGTTTATATATCTTTTTTATTTATTTGAGTGTTGAATCGCTAATCTAAAAATGTATCTGAACGATGCAGAGGGATCGATTTGTTTCTTTTTTCTACATCGCAAGTGTAGAGCACGTTGTATCGTTTAGAAATAAAATTGACACGACTATGTTTGCTGGGATGGTTATATTTTAATGCTTTTGATTCATTCACTTTCATCACAGAACTTTCATCTTTACGATAAGCTAGTCGTGTCCTCAAAACGTTTTTTTAATTCGAGCTCATAGAAAATGAAATTTTCAAGAAGTTACAATTAAATAAATTCTTGACATACACCTATATATTTCTACTTCGCTGTTATTACCATTTGTAATAAGTCTGAGTTGTGATTTTGAAAATAAAAGCGGGGCCTACCAGTACAGGTAGGCCCCACTTTAATAACCAAATCATTACTCAGTTAAATTACCAAACGGTAATTAAAGCTAGGAAAAGTAACAAGGAATATATATTTATAATTGTCACTCCTTGATTATGCATCTCATTTAGTCATTTTCTATGAGTTATAATGAAAGAAAATTTGTTTTTGCGTTAGAATTCTAAGTAAGCCTCCCTATAAACAACGTAAATCGATTCGATTTCTTTTCGATTGCCTGGGATCTCGAATCGATGGATTGTTCCTTCGAATCGACAGACCGTTGTTTGTAAGGCTATTATTAAACAGTGTTTCAGTGTTTGTGACTGTGATGAAAGTTTAAGGTTGTGAATTTTTGAAAGGTTTTAAAATCCATCTATAGATAACTCTCACTCAGTATAGGTTAGTAATAAATAGATTCCTACTTTGATTTCTATAATTATTGTGTTACATTGAACAAACAGACATTTTATGCTCTATGAAATATTTTAGGTAGTAGAGTAATAAGTTCCAAGTTATTGGTTGGTTTTACAATTTCAGACACGTCAGAAAAGAAAATATTATAACTATCATTTAACTTCTATTCTAATTGGTATCATGGATACCGATTGAAAATAAAAGTTAAATACAGTTAATTCAACGGGACATGTTGAATTTCTGAACCAATTGCTTTTAGGTAATAAACCTTGATGCCTGAAATAATCACGAAAAACTTTCTCCGTTTTCTAGGTCTACGAACGGTAATCATTTCGAGATATATCTTAAAATAATTACCGCTTTCAATGTCTATATATACCGCCTGAGTCTATATATATACCGCCTGAGTCTATATATATATATTTTTAAATGCATCCAGATTGGCAGAGTGGTGGCGATCCAGATTCCAGAACTGCTTGGCCCAGGTTCGATACCCAGACAGATCACTTCATTTCTCCCAATTTATTTGTATGTATAACATTAATAAAATTGATATGCCCCCAAATGTAAATTGCAATCTATGTAACAAAGTAGATATAGGTAAGAAACACAGCTCGATATTTTAACTTTCTTCGGAAAATGTATCTTATATAGATATACATTTGAAATCGAATTTGCTCTCTATTTCGTTACTAAAACGCTTTCGTTTCTATGTGTCATTTAGAAACATTATTGATTCAGTATAATGGTATCAACAATCCATCGAAACAGTTTCCAAATATCTTCAATTTAGATATGTTTTTATATCGTATTTGGTGTCTTTTCCATTACTAAAAGGATATCGTTTATATCTATTTTTTATTTATTTGAGAGTTGCATTGCTAATCTAAAAATGTATCTGAACGATACAGAGGGATCGATTTGTTTCTTTTTTCTACATCGGAAGTGTAGAGCACGTTGTATCGTTTAAAAATATAGTTGACACGACTATGTTTGCTGGGCTACTTAACTTCCGACTTTCTAATTTTCAGTCTGAAGGAGAAGAATGTACACTATTTGTTTTGATTGTCAACTAGGTATTTGGTTTAATAATCCTATTCATTATTCGTTTACAGGTTTAAATTCGGATAAACTTATTATAGAAACGTTTATATACTATTAGAAAAAATTTATATCTTAAAGGTCCTCACCAGGCTCCGGGAAAAAAATGAGTTTATAACATAATATTATAGAACTAAGGTCTACGATCATTATTCTGCAAACCGCATACAATTCGGTTCAGTATATATTTCATAATTTGTTTTTAAAGTTTTTTAATGCTCTGTGAGCAACATTTGGGCGAATCACTAATCTGATGCTCAAGAAAAAGATTGTACACTCTCTGTTTTGATTACAAATTTGAATTTTCGGCCTATATTCTATATTAATTGTTTCCTACAGTATATAAACGTTTCTATAATAAGTTTATCCAATTTAATACCTTTACACGAATATTAAATGGATTTATTAAACCTAATACCTAGTTGACAATCGAAACAAATGGTGTACATAGGTTTTGTACAGTTTAGATTATAAAAATCTTTAAAAGCATATAAAATTAAAAATATGCTACCAAATTCGATGCAGTTTGCAGCAAAATGATAAGAAACATTAGCCTCGTTGAATAAGACAATAAAAATATTTGCTTGGAGCGGACCTTCAAAAGAAGGCCAAAAACGCATTGCTTGTTTAAAAATCTAAATTTGAAAACTAAACAAAGAGTGTACAATCTTCTTTCTCAGCGTCAGGTTAGAGATTCGCTCGATTGTTGCTCACAGAGTATTAAAAAACTTTACAAGTAAATAATAAAATATATACTGAACCGAATTGTATGCGGTTTTCAGAATAATGATCGTAGACCTTAGTTCTATAATATTATGTAATAAACTCATTTTTTCCCCGGAGCCTGGAGAGGACCTTTGAACAATGAGGCTAATGTTTCTTATCATTTTTCTGCAAACTCCGTCGAATTTTGGTAGCATATATTCAATTTTCTATGCTTTTTAAGATTTTTATAATCAAAACTCTACAATACCTATTTTACTTCCGAATTGCCAATTTTCAGTCTGAAGAAAAAGATTTGTTTTGAATCTCAACTAGGTATTAAGTACGTATTATAAATCCATTTAATATTCGTGTGAAGGTAAAAAATTGGATAAGCTTATTATTGAAACGTTTATATACTTTATGAAACAATTAATATCTTAAACAAAGGCCGAAAACGCATTGTTTATTTATAAATTCAAATTAGAAATCAAAAGAAAGAGTGTTCAATCTTCTTCTTCAGAGTCATGTTAGTGATTAGCTCAATTGTTGCACTCAGAGTATTAAAACTGAACCGAATTGTGTGCGGTTTGCAGAATAATGATACTAGACCTTATAGTTCTACAATATTATGTAATAAACTCATATTTTCCTGGAGCTTGGAGAGAACCTTCAAACATTTCATTTTCTAAAATGAGTTAGAATGAAAAAATGGTATCAAAGGCTCAATGTATATTGAAAATATAAAAGCTCTGTTAAAAGTACCGATTGAAATTAAATAATTAGTAATATTCAAACATAGTTCAACTCTCACTCTGTATAAGCGAGTAATTACTTTGATTTATATAATTGTGTAATGTTGAACAAACAGTAATCTTATGCACTGGATTTTTTTGCAGTAGGGTAAGATTCGAATATCGGATGCTTCCACATTTTGGATACACATGAAAAATACATTATAAATTGATATTCATTCATTTTGATTCATTTCATGATACCGGCAGGTATATAAATCAAAGTATCACAAATTATATATAGGCTCGAGGAGAGCATCATCACCGTGATTTTTCTCTTTCCAAATTTTTTGTCCTGATGAAGATATATACTGAGTGAGAGTTGATGAAAAAGATTCAAACTCAACGAGAAATCCATATTATTAAGAGGTTATTTAAACTCAACGTTGAAGGTTTTATCAGATTTTTTCAAACTCTATAGTTTGATGAATTAAAATAATAAAAATGAAATTGAAAGAAAGAGATATATAGCTATAGAGGCTGACCTTTTTCTATCGCGCCTCTATAGTTTGAGAGTCAAAATAACAACCAAACCCAGCTAACCAAAAGCTGTTTGTCCCACGTCTTAAGACGTCTGATACCCCTCGCTATAGAGGGATTTCAGACGTGGGGCAAGACGTGGGGCGGGGGACATCAGACGTCTTGCAGACGTCTAACCCTCTTCATTTGCACAGGGGTCCCTCTCTGCAAGACGTCTGATCCCACGTCTTATCCCACTCCGTTTTCAAGACGTGGGACCCACGTGGGACAGAGTGTGGATGTCCCTCGCTATAGAGGGATTCAAGACGTGGGACCCACGTGGGACAGAGTGCGGATGTCCCTCGCTATAGAGGGAAGAGGGAAATAAGACGTGGGACCCACGTGGGACAGAGTGAGTATTCAAGACGTGGGACAGAGTGGGAATATCCCCCTCTGCAAGACGTGGGACAGAGTGTGGATGTCCCCCTCTGCAAGATGTGGGACAGAGTGCGGATGTCCCCCTCTGCAAGACGTGGGACAGAGTGCGGATGTCCCCCTCTGCAAGACGTGGGACAGAGTGCGGATGTCCCCCTCTGCAAGACGTGGGACAGAGTGTGGATGTCCCCCTCTGCAAGGGGGACATATCTCTCTTTTGGCTCAAACTACTTCGGTTAATTGGGGTATATAAATATGTATAAGAAAAAAAAAAAGATCATACTAATCATTATTGCAATTTTAACCATATTGCATATAGTGTATATGTACATTTGGCTGTATATCATTTATTTTAATATTACATATTGTTATATACAAATTAAATGGGAAGAAATGGAGAAAGAATTGTTGTGGTCATCTCGGGAATCGAACTCAGGACTCTAGTGTGATGTACTATTGAAGCCTGCGTCGCTACCTCTCAGCCATCCTGGACATGGTAGAACTAGTATTAAAATGATCTTTATCCAACTTGATTACTTGCGTGCTTCTTAAAATTATTTTAAATAAATATAATTTAATATTCTACATTTTGGTATCTTTTATTTTTTAATGTAAATGATAAGAATGTGTATAAAGTTATTTATTAATATTTGTATTGATAATGTTAATTAATGTTATTAACTACCTAATTACCTTTAACTGTTAATTAATATTACCTATATTTACCTTCTGGTGGTATCACTACCTTATACCTATCTAGTTACTTACTAGAGTTTATTTATAACTACCTAGTAACCTACAAGTGATAACCACCAATATGTACGTACTGGTGGTTATCACTACTTGCCTATTACTTAGTATTTATCAGTACCTACTTAGTTACCTACATTACTGTTTGTCAATACCTACCTAATTACCTACTGGTGTTTATCAATGCCTACCTAGTTGCCTACATCTGCTTATCAATACCTAATTAGTTAACTTCTTGTATTTAACATTGCCTACCTAGTGGCCTACAACTGTATATAAAAACCAATATAGCTCCTAGTTAAATACTAGTATTCATCAATACCTACCTAGTTACCTACAACTGTTTGTCAATGCCTACCTAGTTATCTACTAGTGTTTATCAATGCTTATCTAGTTACCTATAACTGTTTGACAATACCTACCTAGATACCTACCAGTACCAATACCTACCTACCTAGTATACCTACTAGGTAGTGTTCATCAATCCGTACCTACTTACCTACTACCTAGTATTATTCATCAATGCCTACCTAGATAGTAGATACCTACATCTGTTTATGAATACTTACCTAGTTATGATACGTAAATAAAGCTTGAGATAGATATACCTTTTTGGTATAACTTTTTCCCGCGTAAAACAGACGAGGGACATCCCGCGTGGGACAGACGTGGGACAGAGAGGGATATCCCGCGTGGGACAGAGAGGGACATCCCACGTGGGACAGACGTGGGACAGAGAGGGACATCCCGCGTGGGACAGAGAGGGACATCCCGCGTGGGACAGACGTGGGACAGAGAGGGACATCCCGCGTACTTTTTCCCGCGTAAAACAGACGAGGGGCAGAGAGGGACATCCCGCGTGGGACAGAGAGGGACATCCCGCGTGGGACAGAGAGGGACATCCCACGTGGGACAGACGTGGGACAGAGAAGGATATCCCGCGTGGGACAGAGAGGGACATCCCACGTGGGACAGACGTGGGACAGAGAGGGACATCCCGCGTGGGACAGAGAGGGATATCCCACGTGGGACAGAGAGGGACATCCCGCGTGGGACAGAGAGGGACATCCTGCGTGGGACAGAGAGGGACATCCCACGTGGGACAGACGTGGGACAGAGAGGGACATCCCGCGTGGGAAAGACGTGGGATTTGAGTGGGATTTAAGACGTGGGACAGACGAGGGACATCCCGCTTGTGTAAGACGTGGGACGTGAGTGGGATTTCAGACGTTGGAAAGACGTGGGATTTCAGACGTCTGCAGACGTCTGAAATCCCCTGTCCCTCTCTGTCCCTCGCTAGCGAGGGATGTCCCCCTCTGTCCCACGCGGGACAGAGAGGATATGGTTAGCTGGGAACATATGATGTACATTCTTTTTCTTCAGACTGAAAATTAGCAATTTGGAAGTTAAATAGATATTGTAGAGTTTAGATTATAAAAATCTTTAAAAGCATATAAAACTAAAAATAGGCTATCAAAATTCATTGGGTTTGCAGAAAAATGATAAGAAACATTAGCCTCGTTGATTAAAGTAATAAAAATATTTGCTTGGAGGGGACCTTTAAGCTATGATTAAATATTACTATTTATTTTATTTTATTCGCTACTTTTAGCATTCGTTCATTACAGAGCTTTTATATTTTCAATATCTGCCAAGTTGAGCCTTCAGTACCATGGTCCGTGGAAAGTGTAAGGAATTGAAATTATATAATAACGTGAGACACATCTACCTCTTATATTGTCATTTGCATAATAACTTGAGTCGTGATAAAAGCGAGGCCTGCCTGTAAATGATACTATGGTAGCGGGACTAGGAGACTGTGGGACATTACTCCACAATGATAAAGTGACTTAATCTTCCAGTTCATTAATCCCGTTACACATTTGTTTACTGTTTGGTTCTGCCACTACTGCACATGAACTATATAGTATCGCGTGCGTAACAACAATAAAACACAAAAATAATAACAATTGTGAAACGTCCCCATGCTATTTGCCCTATACTCAATAAATTAGCAGTATGATGTCATCTTAGCACGGAGAGCACACGCACTACTATCGACATCTCAACTGAACAATATCATCTTCTGCAGGAGAGGTCCTCCCAGACCTCCCATAAACAACAAACGAAACAACTCTTATAAGGCCCATCTATACTAGCAGCTAAAACGCCGCGTTTTCACTGCCCAGTTTACGCCTCTGCAATTAATCACGGTAAAATAAACGGAGGGCGGTAAAAACGCTAGTGTAGACTGCAAATTTGCCTTCCATTCATTTAACAGTGATTAGTTGAAAAGGCGTAAACTGGGCAGTGAAAACGTGGCGATTTATCTGTTAGTGTGGAATCAAGGCAGTCTAAAGATGGCCTTGATAGAATGGGCCTTAGACGGTACTTAAACGAGTTCCTAACAAACTATGGAGGCACGCAATTGTATAGTTTATCTTCACATGTACACTAAATTCTATTTACTTGAAATGTTTAGCAGATATTATAATAGTGGCGATAATAGAAATAAAGAACAACAATTACTTGCTTTCTTCCTAACTACAATAAAGGACAACAATTACTTGCTTTCTTCCTAACTACAATAAAGGACAACAATTACTTGCTTTCTTTCTAACTACAATAAAGGACAACAATTACTTGCTTTCTTCCTAACTACAATAAAGGACAACAATTACTTGCTTTCATCCTAACTACAATAAAGGACAACAATTACTTGCTTTCATCCTAAATACAATAAAGGACAACAATTACTTGCTTTCTTCCTAACTACAATAAAGGACAACAATTACTTGCTTTCTTCCTAACTACAATAAAGGACAACAATTTGCTTGCTTTCTTCCTAACTACAATAAAGGACAACAATTACTTGCTTTTTTCCTAACTACAATAAAGGACAACAATTATTTGCTTTCTTCCTAACTACAATAAAGGACAACAATTACTTGCTTTCTTCCTAACTACAATAAAGGACAACAATTACTTGCTTTCTTCCTAACTACAATAAAGGACAACAATTACTTGCTTTTTTCCTAACTACAATAAAGGACAACAATTATTTGCTTTCTTCCTAACTACAATAAAGGACAACAATTATTTGCTTTCTTCCTAACTACAATAAAGGACAACAATTATTTGCTTTCTTCCTAACTACAATAAAGGACAACAATTATTTGCTTTCTTCCTAACTACAATAAAGGACAACAATTACTTGCTTTCTTCCTAACTTCAATAAAGGACAACAATTGCTTGCTTTCTTCCTAACTACAATAAAGGACAACAATTATTTGCTTT
Organism: Caprella mutica; assembly: GCA_947561585.1. NCBI lineage: Eukaryota > Metazoa > Arthropoda > Malacostraca > Amphipoda > Caprellidae > Caprella > Caprella mutica. The sequence goes on along the minus strand of CANNZV010001267.1, from coordinate 83,688 downwards.
CTTCCTAACTACAATAAAGGACAACAATTACTTGCTTTCTTCCTAACTACAATAAAGGACAACAATTGCTTGCTTTCTTCTTAACTACAATAAAGGACAACAATTATTTGCTTTCTTCCTAACTACAATAAAGGACAAGGACAGAAAGATCAATTGAAGTACTGTCTTTTAAAATTACATTTAACTCTTTATTTTAATTAGTATCCATGACACTTACAGGTAACCTAGTTACCAGTTACTCTAATAAAAAGACATTAAAGGCATCCCCCGCTTTAGTTACCAAATCACAACTCAGTTTAATTACCAAACGGTAACTAAAGCGAGGTAAAGAAACAAAGAAATTTATGATTGTCACTCTTTGATTGTATATCTCATTTTCTATGAGTTATAATGAAAGAAAATTTGTTTTAGAATTAGAGTCACAGTTTATAGTCCCTATTCTATAAACTGTGATTAGAGTACTATATAAGCCCATTATCAAACAGTGTTTGTGACTGTGATGAAAGTTTAAAGTAGTGAATTTATTAAAGGTTATAAAATCCAACCATAGCTTAACTCTCACTCAGTATAGGCGAGTAATTAATAGATACTTAGACTTCTATAATTAATTATTGTGTTACATTGAACAAACAGCAATTTTATGCTCTATGAAATGTTTTTTGAAGAAGGGTACTTAGTTTCAAGGTGTTGGTACGTTCCACATTTTCGGACACGTTCAAAAAGTAAATATAATAATTATAATTATTATTCAACTTCTATTCAAATTGGTATCATGAATACCAATTGAAATAGAAGTTAAATAATGATTAATATATAGAGATTTTTATGTGTTCGAAAATATGGAACCATGCGATAACACGGAACTTACCCTAAAATAGGACATGTTAAATTTCTGAACCAATTGCTTCTAATAACCTCATCTGGATTACAATTTTGATGTTTTTGATAGTTACTGTGAATTAATCACAAAAAATTGACTCCGTTTTCTATGTCTACGAACGGTACTTATTTCGAGACATGACTCGAAATAAGTACCACTTTAATTGAAGTGAGTTGTACTTAAAGCGAGGCTTATACATTTTATTGTGACCGAAAAATTAAAATTATTCGATAACTCAGAATTAACCTTGACTTATTTTATTGAATATATATTTTAGTACGTAATCTATAGTCTGCTCTACTGTGAGGAAAATTCAACTAAACCATTTTTACCGAAATCAATTCTAATGCCAATATTTTTGAAACTTTTCGTTTTTGCTAAAAATTTAATTCATTGTACAATATATTTAATGTAATATCTCAATTAACTGATTTAGAAATAAAAAATACAAATTTTTAGGAATAATCTTAAATCGAATAAGTTGGATTTTTTAAAAATATATTGTTTATATATAAGTAGTGTAAGTTCGAGCTATATTATCAATAATATGAAAGACATAGAATAATAATTATTATTCAAGTTTTATTTACCGTGCTGGCCATGATACTCAGTTATCGTGGATACCAATTAATAGATCTCACATGATCGAAGAAGTGTAACTGTCCGGTAACTCGAAACCTCAGCTGCATTCCGAGAAATAAACCTGATAATAAATAAATCTGTAACAATTTCCTAATTATTAACCATGTATTTCTACAAATAACTGACATAAAGGTATTATTATGAAGTCATAGACTAAACAAACTAGTGTATTCTCCTATTAAAAATACCATTTTTTTGTTATTCTCTGTAGCATTTTAATTCTTTTTCGAATATATTTAGTTTTTTTGCATGGACTGATATATTTCATAGATAAATACATACAAAAATTGAGTAAGAACATAGGAATAATTATTAGAATGTTATATCAATATATCTGTGCGTACCATGGTTACATTTCTCATGTTAATAAAGTAACCTAATTTGACTAATAATTGGTCTCCCTCTGGGAAATCTTACTAAATTTCTATATCAATGTACCTACTGATTATTTTACCATGTATTTTATAAATAACTATTATGTTATTTAGGTATTTTCTTCCGTTGCTTCCCTTGTGCCGCACTTCATAATTTAGTAATCTAACCTTATGATTCCCTTCGTATGTTTATTGGCTTGGTCACACTAAGTGACTTGGTCACACTAAGTGACTTGGTCACAGTAAGTGACTTGGTCACACTAAGTGACTTGGTCACACTAAGTGACTTGGTCGCACTAAGTGACTTGGTCACACTAAGTGGCTTGGTCACACTAAGTGACTTGGTCGCACTAAGTGACTTGGTCACACTAAGTGACTTGGTCACACTAAGTGACTTGGTCACACTAAGTGACTTGGTCACACTAAGTGACTTGGTCACACTAAGTGACTTGGTCACACTAAGTAACTTGGTCACACTAAGTGACTTGGTCACACTAAGTGACTTGGTCACACTAAGTGACTTGGTCACACTAAGTGACTTGGTCACACTAAGTGACTTGGTCACACTAAGTGACTTGGTCACACTAAGTGACTTGGTCACACTAAGTGACTTGGTCACACTAAGTGACTTGGTCACACTAAGTGACTTGGTCACACTAAGTGACTTGGTCACACTAAGTGACTTGGTCACACTAAGTGACTTGGTCACACTAAGTGACTTGGTCACACTAAGTGACTTGGTCACACTAAGTGACTTGGTCACACTAAGTGACTTGGTCACACTAAGTGACTTGGTCACACTAAGTGACTTGGTCACACTAAGTGACTTGGTCACACTAAGTGACTTGGTCACACTAAGTGACTTGGTCACACTAAGTGGCTTCGTCGCACAATTTTCCATGTTTTCAAATTTTGTATTGGTGTAACTTAAACCCGTTATATGTGCACTTTCCTTTTAAAATAAAAACATAAGAGTTAAAAGATCATTCAAATATATCCCCATGCGTACAAATCATGGTTATATTTTTCGTGTTAATAGTCTATCCTAATAATACCAGTCACGATTTTGTCAACTAAATGGTCTCCTTTTTTCTCTCACTATTTTTTCTTTTCACATTCTATTTTCCATCTCTCGGTCCTCATTTTCTTTTGCTAACAAGAATAATCTGATGAGGTCGTGTTTTTATTCATTCATTTCCTTGAAAATATTTGAGCAGTCTTTATTTGTTAAACAGCTTGCCATAAACACATATATATATATATTTCCTATCATTTCTAAACAGTGGCCATCAAATAAATAAATAATCTCACGAAGGATATAATTAGGATAGATTATAATAATCAATCGTGATCTATTATAATTAATATATTAACTTTGCGCAAGATAAATATATCAATCCATTATTTCGGTTAATACAGTAATGAATATGATTATCACAGATAATTGCATTCATTTCCCCTGATATATGAGAAAGAATTAGAAACATTAATATTTTATTGAAGCTATATCGCAATTTGACAGGTAAACATATAGTCTGAATTATCTTGGAACTTTATTAAAAGTTTAATTTAATTACTCCTGATTCAAAAGCCTTAAGATAAAAATAAGGTTTCTATTATTAATATCCCGAGAGGGAGTTATAGAGGGGTCATAGAAGATCTAACGGGGATTCCTCTTCTATGTCCCCACCATAACTTTCTTTCTGAGATACTTTTTCTGAAATCCAAACTGGTGTCTTTTGACCTAGAACGAAAAAGAACATGGAGGTATTTCCCCATTACGTTTCAGTCTCTGAAAAAGCTTCTTCATGTAACCTGATATATTAGATATATTCTCTCCATGAAAGGAAATGTAAGAACTAAAGAGCTGCAGAACTCGAGACGCCAAAATTAAGATCAGTGTTTTGTGACCCAAGTGGGAAATCTAGCTCTTTGAACCAGACATTTTCTCATTGTTTTTATTTGCATCAAGAATGAGAGGTTTAATCACTGACCTGATATCTCTGAACAATAGGCCTGTCTTCTTTCTTTCTTCAGCATTTTGTGCATTTTTGAAGAATAAAGAGCGCTACTGAGCTGTTCTCAAGCCTTTCATCGTGAGATACGATATGAATACACAATGTTGAGATTTAGTTCCGCATGCACAAATGAGTGTTATCTTTTATTACCACACTATAGCGGTGATGAGCTGCTAATATTATTTTAAATGATTGAGCTATCGATCGTTATATTACCCCTATTCAGTAAAGTAACTAAAAAATACCTAGTAGCTACATTTATTGAGTCAACATTGCCTCAGCATTGTAATACATATTGCCGCAATATTGCCCCAATATATACTTTTTACGCGGGATGTACAGCAATACGATTAGTTGTTTTCAGCTTATAGCCATCAGTATGGCTTTAAGAAGGGATTGTCAACTATCAATGAAATAATCGAATTATTGTTCTCAATATATATATGTGAAATGTTAGAGGAACGAAAACATGCAGTAGGAGTTTCTATAGACTATGCTAAGGCATTTGCTCCAGGCAACTACAGTATATTACTGTCTAAACTTGAAGCATGTCATGCATATGGTATAAGGGGAGTAGCTTTGAAATTATTTGAGAGTTATTTGAAGGATAGGAAGTAATGTGTGAGGATTTTTCCCAAGTTATGGATGATATGACTGTTGATGTGCTCTATGGCAGTGTATTAGAATCAATTCGTTTTATTTATTTGATGTTAGCTAATAATTTATCTAATACAGTATATATTTCAGGGAGAAAGCCATGCTGTTTGAGTAAGGCTATACCCCGTAAAGTGAACAAATTTCTATTGGTTGCCACAAAATAGCCTTCATTTTTCTAAAAACGGATTGTTTTAAATTGGTTTTCATAACAGACTAAAAAAATTTGTTCACTATACGGAGTACATCCTAATTCATTCTTTATAAAGGAGTTCACTATAGAGGAGTTCTACTGTACTTAACTGGCAAAGATTCTAACCAGTTCAAGTACGGCAGATAATGCAAACAAGACTGGGGTTGTTGCTTTCACTAATAGGTTACCTAATGTTCTAGTGGTGGACATTCTTTTATATTAGTACTGGAAAAGATTCAAACTCAACAGGAAATCCATATTATTAAATGTAGATTAATAAATTAATATTACATTTATTAATTAAATTAATCTATATTAATAATATAGAATTATACTGTAAACAATTAAAGTTCAATTACCATATATCTTCAATATGCATATAATTATCAACTATATTTAGAATTATATATAGGATTAGATTGTTGTTCCTTCAAAATTCATTAAAATATACGTACATTATGTAGCATGTTCTGTCCCTACCTCATGTATTACACTATATATGTATATGATGGGGTGGTAAATAGTCATTTGAATATTGTTAAATTTCTCCAAAAAGATCAAAAGAATAAAAACTGGCAGCGTGTTCCCTTAGTCATTTCAAAAGCAGATGCTGTTCGTAATTACCTATTAGTCTATTATTCCTTTATATTTTCAAAAACAGTGATACATTGAAGATTTCAAATACAGCCTACCAGACGTACGAGGCATGTTCGTGATCCTATTACCAATTACCATATATTAGCATTGACTGAACACAGTGTACATTATTCTGCCTCTAGCTCTGGCCTTATTTGCCTACTTATTTAAAAAGTATTCACTCTCACAGATCTTTCAAATTTAATCTGAAAATGTAATTGACTGTTCTACTGGTCTAATTATTGATATTATTTTCTGATTCTATATTTTACAGTATATAATTCGGAATCATATTGTTCTAATATTATATTGTAATTTTGCCCATAACTTTTATAAAATGGGAAATTATAAAAGGGCTTGATGTATCAATTGTACTCATCAATAAATATATTTACCTTCATTCAAAGTAAATACTGAAGTACAACGTTACAAATTATAATTTCATTAAGTATCATTTCAAGAAAAAACAAACTTCATATTGTTATAAATTTATTCTCCTATTGAAGATCCTCTACAGTCTAAATTAAAATTTTTCTAGAAATGTTTTAAATTTGTAGAGCTAAGGTTATATACAAGAAAATTGAGAAAAAAATTGATAGAGTGTTTGCTTCGTAATTATAAATTATATCATATCGTTCACACTAAACTGTCACTGTCCGACATTTCTATTAGATTGAATAGAAGAACAAGAACGGGATTCAACTTCATCAGTGTAATCGTAAATTAATGGTAATTAGGTATATAGGTACACTTTTAGGTACCTAATATTTATTTTAAGATAAGTTGTATTTAGGTAACTGTATATCTAGCCATTTATAATATGTCTAATTGTCTTGAACGTTAATAATTACTATTTTGAATTAATCAGAGGAATTTCTTTTCTTCGCTAGAAATTCAGAGAGTAAAAGTGAATTCATATAAGTAACTTAAATTACATATTATAATAAAAATATAGAACCTAATTTGAAATGGTGTGTAGTTTTATATTCAGTAACCTTAGTTCTGATGAATAGAGAAAAAAATTAAAGTGGAGGGGACCTTTAAAAGACAATATTCATTATTTATAAAATTACGTTAAACTACAAAGTTTTAGGTCATTAATTAACATTTATAGGGTAAGTTACAGATTATCGGAAATTTTTACATTTTCGATCATATAGGATTTTTTTTATATATTTCAACACGTAATTTTAATTGGTATTTATCACACACAACAAATAAAAAAACGAGTTGTGAAATTATAAATTTTTCTTATTCGATCGAAAAAGAGGAACCGTCAGATTATCCATAACTTATCCTATGCAACCACAGTAATGCCAAAGCTCTCCATATTCTCCATCTCCTTCATATCTCAATAGTGAACTTGGAGAGCTCTCTAATGAGATTCCATTAGGGAGGAGTGCCCTATAACTCGATACATCATTAGGACATCACTGAGCAATTAAATTGCCTTTCAAAGACTTTCATGCTTGCAAGAACATATTTAATTGAGGAGCTGCTTTAGAAGACCTACCTAGTTACGACCTAGAGAATACGATTATTTGCTGATCCTATTACGTCACTGTAGCCACAGTTACAGAACAAGAATAGTAGAGACAATAGACCTCTGACGTCACTGTAACCACAGTTACAGAGCAAGAATAGTAGAGACAATAGACCTCTGACGTCACTGTAACCACAGTTACAGAGCAAGAATAGTAGAGACAATAGACCTCTGACGTCACTGTAACCACAGTTACAGAGCAAGAATAGTAGAGACAATAGACCTCTGACGTCACTGTAACCACAGTTACAGAACAAGAATAGTAGAGACAATAGACCTCTGACGTCACTGTAGCCACAGTAACAGAACAAGAATAGAAGAGACAATAGACCTCTGACGTCACTGTAACCACAGTTACAGAGCAAGAATAGTAGAGACAATAGACCTCTGACGTCACTGTAACCACAGTTACAGAACAAGAATAGTAGAGACAATAGACCTCTGACGTCACTGTAGCCACAGTAACAGAACAAGAATAGTAGAGACAATAGACCTCTGACGTCACTGTAACCACAGTTACAGAACAAGACTAGTAGAGACAATAGACCTCTGACGTCACTGTAACCACAGTTACAGAACAAGACTAGTAGAGACAATAGACCTCTGACGTCACTGTAACCACAGTTACAGAACAAGAATAGTAGAGACAATAGACCTCTGACGTCACTGTAACCACAGTTACAGAACAAGAATAGTAGAGACAATAGACCTCTGACGTCACTGTAACCACAGTTACAGAACAAGAATAGTAGAGACAATAGACCTCTGACGTCACTGTAACCACAGTTACAGAACAAGACTAGTAGAGACAATAGACCTCTGACGTCACTGTAACCACAGTTACAGAACAAGAATAGTAGAGACAATAGACCTCTGACGTCACTGTAACCACAGTTACAGAACAAGAATAGTAGAGACAATAGACCTCTGACGTCACTGTAACCACAGTTACAGAACAAGACTAGTAGAGACAATAGACCTCTGACGTCACTGTAACCATTTCAACTGCATGACATCCATATTCATTATAAAAAAGCTACTTCCTGGTCCACTAGTTCAATAACCTCCTCCTCAATCACATAACCAAAACAAATGAAAAATAACCTCAGAGGATTAACCGATCATTCGAATCGAATCCAATTCATTTCTCACAGGATTCATTCTTCATCTCAATCAGGTCGCAGCAATCACCAATTTGAATGTCACTACCAAAATACCATTTTTGAAAAGGAAATAGTTAGGACTGGAGAGAATATTAGTCGCTTGTACCTTTGTAATTAGAAAAGATGAAGAATTATTTTAAATTACTTGGTTGTTGAATTAATGTCACACACAGAAAAATGTATTTTTTTGATGAAATCATATCGGGATGAAATATTGAAATAAATAAATTAATATCATCAAAAATGAAATACCAATGATATTTAGTATGTGAGAGAACCGGGAGAATTCGGACAGTTTTTGTTAAAAAACTGAATAATTCGTAAACTAATTTGAATTTTACTATTTAAAGATATCTGTATGTAGATAAATCATGTTACCTCAATTTGTATTGTGACTGTTTTACAGTTTAAACCTTTATTCGAAAGTTACAAGACAAAATGTAGGAGAGATTCAAGTGTCCGAATTCTCCTTCCTAGAGGGAGACTTCGGACAAGCTGTGAGGATGATTCGGACATCATAAAAATGGTTAAAACATTGGAAATTTGGGTAATTAAACGTTAGGATTAAATTCGGATCAATTAGTTTATTTGAAATAAACCATAATGACTTGTTATTCACAGTAATAATTCATTGTATTTGAAATTCTATCATAATTGTAATGATTGAACATTTTCTCCAACAAAATATAGATAACTCAAGAGTAATACCTGTGAAATGATCCTTTTATTTAATAGCTATATATTAAAAGCAAATTGTATAACTATTTCCTTTTTCTTGGAATTCACCAAAATTAGTAAATTACATCTTAAATATTTCATCGAATGTTTAAAGTATAGTCCATAAGTGTAGATCTTGCTACACATCCAATTTCAGCCGCTTTTCTGACAGATAAACCTTTTTGAAATTCATCAAATGTTTTTCGAATACCTTCTTTATTACGTCCTCTATCAGTTTTCCTTTTATAATGAAAAAGCATGAATACGATCGTCAAACTGTCAAATAAAGACACAAATAATAAAAAGTTGCAACTAATCTTATAAACGAATGCTATGCCAATTAAAATAGTTCAGAATGTCCTTTTTAATAAGAATTACTTCGATAAGTTGTAATGGTGGACTGAATCGGACACAGAGGGAAGGTTCGGACACCGTCCGAACCAACCTAAACAGAAGTGTCCGATTCATCCCAAATGACACTTCAAAATTAAAAACATCACCATTTTTTAAATTTAATTTGTATTATTTTTATCACACCAAACATAACATAAAATATTGATATAATTCATACCTATGAGATTGAGAATCAGTTTCGTATTCATATAGTCCACACACGATCCAATTGAATCACGAAAAATTACATCAATATTGAAGAAAACAGTAAATTACCCCTCGGGGGCGAAACTCTGCATCTCCGCACTGGATCTTTCAAATAGCTGACGGGTAACACCTCACACACATTCAGTTGCAATAAGAGGTAGTTTCAACAATTATAAACATGTTTAAACGAGCTGTCCGAACCATCCCTCTGTCCAAATGCTCCCGGTTCTCCCCATTAAATTGTGCAGTAGAACTCATCTATATTAGAGTCCTCCATAGTGAATATAGAGTCCTGAGTAAGAGAACTATACCATATAGTGAACAAGTTTCCTTTAGTCTACCATAGAATGGCCACTAGTTTTCTATAACGGATTGCTTTTCTATGACAGACTGAAGAAAATTGTTCACTTTATGGGGTAGTCCTCTTATTCAGTACTCTATATTCACTATAGAGGACTTCACTATAGAGGATCTCTACCGTAATATGAAAAAACATCTAACGAAGAAGGAAGAAGCTATAGACTAATTTGTTTAATATATTATTTTAATAAAGCCACATTGATTAGTTTTTGTATTTACAGTATTATGAGGGAAAGGTACCTATGAAGATTCAGAAAAGCCCTCTAAAAATCTTCTATGGCCCCACCATAACTATATCTCTGGGTGTATCTTTAAAGAGAATAGATGCAATATAACATCCAAACAGTCAATTTAATTGTTGTTCACTTTTCAAACATGTTTATCTCAAACTATTATTGAATTGGCATTTAAAAGTAATTAGGCATCTACCAATAATAATATAATTTATAACTCTATGAGATACAAAACTGAGAAGCAGTCACTTTAATTGCTTGCTATTTCTACTGTTAAATCCTACATCCCATTATTGCATAGTCAGCACATTAATACTAAATGCCACGTGTGTCCCATAGGCTCAGTGCACACTATTTACCTCTGGACACATTTAGATAATGCTAATTAGTAGCAATTATTCAGGTGAGTGGCTAGCTAGACTGCCAGTGACAAGCATGAGTTATTAACATGTAGTTAATATTGTAATGCGGGAATAAAATTTACTGAGCGGTGAATGTTTTTATCTATTCATTAATATTTTTTAGTTTCCACAAGTTTGAAACTTTTCTGGATTTAAATATTTTATTTAAATGATCTCTTATATATGAACCTGAAACTTGGGATAATTTCACTTTTTTTGATTTTGTTAAAACAATAAATAGTGAAGTTTAAAATTTAATTCAATATTTTTACTAACCTCAAAGAAGCAGATGACTGCTCTATATTTTAAACTACTAGTTTTAACAAATAGTTCTACTATAGCTATTTCTTGGTAGATGTATTTAGGTCATATATACCGTAAAATAATAACTCCTCATTCTGCATATTCACAGAGAACTTTTAACCAAGACTGTACTTCTCTCTAAGTAAGAGAAAACATGAGCTGCGATGCTAGTGAATGCTGATACCATTAGAGTGAAGACATAAGCTGCTTATAGACTTTATTTATTGCTGACCAAAGCTTATTGAAGTTTGTTTCAATGTGATCTCCATTTACTAAGTTACACTTGGATCCAAAGAAATATTTGATATCTAATTTGATATCTAAAACCCGGAAGCAATTGCATTTATGTCCGGTGAAACACATTCCGACCTTTGTACAACTTTTCTAAATAATTTAGCGATAGCAATTCAATGACCTTAGATAACTAGAATGCAGCTATAAAATGATTTAGATTACTGCAGAGGAAGTTGATATGAACATAACGGATGAAGTAGTTATAGATGTCAATATTTATTATAAAGTAGAACTGATCTACAGTGAATGTAGAGTCATGAGTAAGAGAACTACCCCGTATAGTGAACAAATTATCTTTAGTCATATCAGTCTGAAGATATTCGTTAAGTTCATTTTTACAATTCAATAGCAGTGAGTTTTAGAATATGAAATCTATATCCTAGCAAGTTATTTTAAGATTTATTTTTAACGAGAAAAAACACTGGTAATAATATAAATATCGTATCTATTTATTCCCGTGCGTATCATAGTTACATTCTTTATGTTTAATACCAATCGAGCAAAAGCGGACACCAAATGAATAAATAAACACACGAGGGAAATTATTAGGATAGAAGTTAATTTAGTTCATTTTCTGACAACACCGGTACCTAATAATATGAACCTTTTCAAAATTAGTAATATCTGATGACATGATTACTGCAATTATAGTAATAAAAATAAAATAAAAATAGTTTAATGCATCAAAAATTAAAAATATATTAAAACAACTGCTAAGATAAAATAAAAATGAAAGTTAAACTTCGAATTAATGGACGGATTCACATTATCGTTAAAGTAAGAAAAAATATTTAAAAATTCTATTTAACTTATATTATTAATTCGTTTTCTTAATTGATCGATAATGTGGTCCGTCCAATAACTGTAAACACACCCTATCTGATGGACATAAATAGAATTTACAAAAGAAGTACTACCTGCAATAGGACATAATATCTAATAACGGCAATACCTGATCCAAACAATGGCTTTTCACTATTTAGGTCTTACAGTAAAACTCATTCTGCAGTTCTGTGAAAATCATTCGTCTTTAGTTTTATTTTCAGTTGACACGGCACTACTGTTTTTTTTAGCAGTTATATTTTTACAGAGCATGTCATACTGTTGCGATAGAAATCAAAAGAGCAGTCACTTAAACTGTACAGAACGTGAAGAAAAAACTCACAGAGGGGAAATATTTTTAACCTTTATTGTTTGGGAAGCTTGAAGAGGTTGAATAACATTATTTCCATCGTGTGACATTTTGAAGCGAATATATCATTGCCATATTATCTAAACATTGCCATATTATCAAAACATTGCCATATTATCTAAACATTGCCATATTATCTAAACATTGCCATATTATCTGAACATTTCCATATTATCTGAACATTGCCATATTATCTGAACATTGCCATATTATCTAAACATTGCCATATTATCTTAACATTGCCATATTATCTAAACATTGCCATATTATCTGAACATTGCCATATTATCTAAACATTGCCATATTATCTGAACATTGCCATATTATCTAAACATTGCCATATTATCAGAATATTGCCATATTATCTGAACATTGCCATATTATCTAAACATTGCCATATTATCTAAACATTGCCATATTATCTGAACATTGCCATATTATCTAAACATTGCCATATTATCTAAACATTGCCATATTATCTGAACATTGCCATATTATCTAAACATTGCCATATTATCTAAACATTGCCATATTATCTAAACATTGCCATATTATCTGAACATTGCCATATTATCTAAACATTGCCATATTATCTGAACATTACCATATTATCTGAACATTGCCATATTATCTGAACATTGCCATATTATCTAAACATTGCCATATTATCCGAACATTGCCCTATTATCTAAACATTGCCATATTATCTAAACATTGCCATATTATCTAAACATTGCCATATTATCTGAACATTGCCATATTATCTTAACATTGCCATATTATCTAAACATTGCCATATTATCTAAACATTGCCCTATTATCTAAACATTGCCATATTATCTGAACATTGCCATATTATCTGAACATTGCCATATTATCTAAACATTGCCATATTATCTAAACATTGCCATATTATCTGAACATTGCCATATTATCTTAACATTGCCATATTATCTAAACATTGCCATATTATCTAAACATTGCCATATTATCTAAACATTGCCATATTATCTGAACATTGCCATATTATCTAAACATTGCCATATTATCTAAACATTGCCATATTATCTAAACATTGCCATATTATCTGAACATTGCCATATTATCTGAACATTGCCATATTATCTAAACATTGCCATATTATCTAAACATTGCCATATTATCTGAACATTGCCATATTATCTGAACATTGCCATATTATCTAAACATTGCCATATTATCTAAACATTGCCATATTATCAGAATATCTAGAGGTTCTACCAGGACGTAGTTCACGCTAGAGGTTCTATTAGTCCATAGTTCACGCTAGAGGTTCTACCAGGACGTAGTTCACGCTAGAGGTTCTATCAGTCCGTAGTTCACGCTAGAGGTTCTACCAGGACGTAGTTCACGCTAGAGGTTCTATCATTCCGTAGTTCACGCTAGAGGTTCTATCAGTCCGTAGTTCACGCTAGAGGTTCTACCAGGACGTAGTTCACGCTAGAGGTTCTATCAGTCCGTAGTTCACGCTAGAGGTTCTATCAGTCCGTAGTTCACGCTAGAGGTTCTGTCAGGACGTAGTTCACACTAGAGGTTCTACCAGGACGTAGTTCACGCTAGAGGTTCTATCAGTCCGTAGTTCACGCTAGAGGTTCTATCAGTCCGTAGTTCACGCTGGAGGTTCTATCAGTCCGTAGTTCACGCTAGAGGTTCATGCTAGAGGTTCCATCAGTCCGTAGTTCACGCTAGAGGTTCATGCTAGAGGTTCTATCAGTCCGTAGTTCACGCTAGAGGTTCTACCAGTACGTAGTTCACGCTAGAGGTTCTATTAGTCCGTAGCTCACGCTAGAAGTTCATGCTAGAGGTTCACGTTAGAGGTTCTATCAGTCGTAGTTCACGCTGGAGGTTCTATCAGTCGTAGTTCAAGCTAGAGGTTCTATCAGTCGTAGTTCACGATAGATGTTCTATCAGTCGTAGTTCACGATACAGGTTCTATCAGTCGTAGTTCACGCTAGAGGTTCTATCACCACGTAGTTCACGCTAGAGGTTCACGCCAGAGGTTCTATCAGTCGTAGTTCACGCTAGAGGTTCTATCAGTCGTAGTTCACGCTAGAGGTTTACGTTAGAGGTTCACGCTGGAGGTTCTATCAGTCGTAGTTCACGCTAGAGGTTCTATCAGTCGTAGTTCACGATAGATGTTCTATCAGTCGTAGTTCACGATAGAGGTTCTATCAGTCGTAGTTCACGCTTGTGGTTCTATCAGTCCGTAGTTCACGCTGGAGGTTCTATCAGTCCGTAGTTCACGCTAGAGGTTCTATCAGTCGTAGTTCACGCTAGAGGTTCTATCACCACGTAGTTCACGCTAGAGGTTCACGCTAGAGGTTCTATCAGTCGTAGTTCACGCTAGAGGTTCTATCAGTCGTAGTTCACGCTAGAGGTTCACGCTAGAGGTTCACGCTAGAGGTTCACGCTAGAGGTTCACGCTAGAGGTTCACGCTAGAGGTTCACGCTAGATATATTGTGATAATAGGACACATCGTAAAGTACTAAAGGCAATTTACTGCTCTTCTCGCCTCCATAAATAATAACAAATGAGACGCTATGCCCAGGGAGAAAATTGTTAACGCTTTTCTAATCTTCAGTGGCTACACCTTAACTTGCTCACTGGGTATTGTCTTGATGTACTGTGACACTATAGGGTGAGTTATGAGTTATTGCAAGGCTTCACATTTTCGATCATGCAGAAAAAAAAAAAAATAATATATGCTAAATTTTTCAAATCGTAACTGGAATCCATGTAGCATTATCTGTATCTTTACCAAGGGTACACTGTAACACCTGTATCTTTACAAAGGGTACACTGTAACATCTGTATCTTTACCAAGGGTACACTGTAACATCTGTATCTTTACCAAGGGTACACTGTAACATCTGTGTCTTTACAAAGGGTACACTGTAACATCTGTATCTTTACCAAGGGTACACTGTAACATCTGTGTCTTTACAAAGGGTACACTGTAACATCTGTATCTTTACCAAGGGTACACTGTAACATCTGTATCTTTACAAAGGGTACACTGTAACATCTGTATCTTTACCAAGGGTACACTGTAACACCTGTATCTTTACAAAGGGTACACTGTAACACCTGTATCTTTACAAAGGGTACACTGTAACATCTGTATCTTTACCAAGGGTACACTGTAACATCTGTATCTTTACCAAGGGTACACTGTAACATCTGTGTCTTTACAAAGGGTACACTGTAACATCTGTATCTTTACCAAGGGTACACTGTAACATCTGTGTCTTTACAAAGGGTACACTGTAACATCTGTATCTTTACCAAGGGTACACTGTAACATCTGTATCTTTACCAAGGGTACACTGTAACACCTGTATCTTTACAAAGGGTACACTGTAACATCTGTATCTTTACCAAGGGTACACTGTAACATCTGTGTCTTTACAAAGGGTACACTGTAACATCTGTATCTTTACCAAGGGTACACTGTAACACCTGTATCTTTACAAAGGGTACACTGTAACATCTGTATCTTTACAAAGGGTACACTGTAACATCTGTATCTTTACAAAGGGTACACTGTAACATCTGTATCTTTACAAAGGGTACACTGTAACATCTGTATCTATACAAAGGGTACACTGTAACATCTGTATCTTTACCAAGGGTACACTGTAACACCTGTATCTTTACAAAGGGTACACTGTAACATCTGTATCTTTACAAAGGGTACACTGTAACATCTGTATCTTTACCAAGGGTACACTGTAACATCTGTGTCTTTACAAAGGGTACACTGTAACATCTGTATCTTTACAAAGGGTACACTGTAACATCTGTATCTTTACAAAGGGTACACTGTAACATCTGTATCTTTACAAAGGGTACACTGTAACATCTGTATCTTTACCAAGGGTACACTGTAACATCTGTGTCTTTACAAAGGGTACACTGTAACATCTGTATCTTTACAAAGGGTACACTGTAACATCTGTATCTTTACAAAGGGTACACTGTAACATCTGTATCTATACAAAGGGTACACTGTAACATCTGTATCTTTACAAAGGGTACACTGTAACATCTGTATCTTTACAAAGGGTACACTGTAACATCTGTGTCTTTACAAAGGGTACACTGTAACATCTGTATCTTTACAAAGGGTACACTGTAACATCTGTATCTTTACAAAGGGTACACTGTAACATCTGTATCTATACAAAGGGTACACTGTAACATCTGTATCTTTACAAAGGGTACACTGTAACATCTGTATCTTTACAAAGAGTACACTGTAACATCTGTATCTTTACAAAGAGTACACTGTAACATCTGTATCTTTACAAAGAGTACACTGTAACATCTGTATTTTTACAAAAGGTACACTGTGACATCTGTATCTTTACAAAGAGTACACTGTAACATCTGTATTTTTACAAAAGGTACACTGTGACATCTGTATCTTTACAAAGAGTACACTGTAACATCTGTATTTTTACAAAAGGTACACTGTGACATCTGTATCTTTACAAAGGGTACACTGTAACATGTGTATCTTCACAAAGGGTACACTGTAACATCTGTATCTTTACAAAGGGTACACTCTTTCTTTCATGTCAAATACTGAAAACGTTTCAAGAAAAGACAGGAATTTCTTTTCTGGAGAATGGTCTGTAGTCTCGAGTTCATAAGGAGGGCTGACAGTAACTTCAGCCATTGAAGCAAAGGTCCAATTGTCTCTTTTACAAATGCATTTTCTGCAGTTGCAGCTCTTATATGCAGTCCAATCTAATCCATCATACTGCAAAAAATATTGAGAGTCATTTGACTGACATTAATTAAACCAGAGGGAAAATTTCACTGTCAGGTTGGAAATAATTAGATTGGTGTACGATTTGATAAGAGTATGATTACACTTTAGTCAATAATTAGACTATTATATCATTATTAGACTGATTAATAATTAAACTGGTCAATAAACATATTCAAAAAAGTCTGTGAACTATAAAAAATATGAATAAATTATAAATCGGAAAAATCCAGGAAACAGGAAAAATTGGAAAACTCGATAGAGAATCCGAAAATAAAACAGATTAACAGAATTTTTTATAAATTCTGAAAAATGGGAAATTCGAAAAAATCTGAATAGACTGAAAAACACAAAAAAAAATATTGAAAAATGTGATAGAAATAAGTTTTCTTTCGAAGATTGGAATAACAAAAAATTTGGAAAAACGAAGATATGGCAAATCGAAAATCCGAATAAAGACAAAAATCCGAGAAACCGAAAGTCAGGGAAACAGAAAGTCGGGGAAACTAAATATACGGGAATCAGAATTAGCCAAAAAACAGGAAGAAAATGGGAATATAAATTAGGTAAACGGATTAATTTTGGAAAGCCGAAATATCTAGAAAACTCAATAGCAAGTTCGAAAAAAATATAATAACTGGTTTTTTTATTTAAATAATGAAAAATCAGAAAAATTGAAAATCAGAAAATAACAAAAATCCGAAAAGGGGGAAAATGGGAAAACAGAAAACCTAAACTTCGGAATTTTGAAAACAAACTACTGATAAACAAAGATACGGAAAATCGAAAATATGAAAAATAACGAAAATACCGGAACTGAAAATCTGGAAAATAGAAAATGCGGAAAACAGAAAATCTGGAAAATCGGAAATCCGGGAAGATCAAAATCCAGAAAACAGAAATGTCGGAAAATGAGGAAAGAATGGATAACAAAAGATACAAAAAAAATCTGTAAATCAGAAAATTGGATTGCAAAAATAAATTCGGCTAACTTAAAAATATCTAGTCTTCCTTTTTAATACACTAGTATAAATGATATTAAGTTACTAACTTGTATTTTGGTTAGCGTCCATATAATACGTATCTTCTGGCATCGTGACATATGTATAAGCAGTTAAATGATAATAATTTTTTCTTACATATAATCTAAAATGTTGAACCGTCTGATAAGTTGGAAAGACTGTAACCCTTCTTAGCATTTATCATCAATGTCTTAAATTAGAGAGTTTGATGTAAGTTGATCCATATTCACAATTAGTTTTAACGAGAGAGAATTATAAGAAGAATGTAACCTTGAACTTTGTGTGTGTTCACTCATTTCATTTATTTCAATTTCAGGTAAATAATGTTCTATGAATGCGCATGCATGCAAATCAGCTACTATGTGCAATGATATTCGATATTAATTTCACATGCAGAACATAGTCAGATAATTGGTTCTAACTTATGTCCGTAGTTGCTATGAGTTACTAATTGCAGGCAGGTTTAGATATGAAGCCCTCAGTCTATTCTATTAAATGACTTCTTTGAGTAACGACTAAATTAATTGATATGTCAATGAACTAATTTGATGATAGAGTCCTAGGTGAGTAACAGCAAAGGGGCGAGTAGAGTGGAGTGGTATTAAACAAATCTGACAATAGTCTACCGTATTTAACCCTTTGTCTACCGTATTCAACCCTTTGTCTACCGTATTCAACCCTTTGTCTACCGTATTCAACCCTTTGTCTACCGTATTTAACCCTTTGTCTACCGTATTCAACCCTTTGTCTACCGTATTCAACCCTTTGTCTACCGTATTCAACCCTTTGTCTACCGTATTTAACCCTTTGTCTACCGTATTCAACCCTTTGTCTACCGTATTCAACCCTTTGTCTACCGTATTCAACCCTTTGTCTACCGTATTTAACCCTTTGTCTACCGTATTTAACCCTTTGTCTACCGTATTTAACCCTTTGTCTACCGTATTCAACCCTTTGTCTACCGTATTCAACCCTTTGTCTACCGTATTTAACCCTTTGTCTACCGTATTCAACCCTTTGTCTACCGTATTTAACCCTTTGTCTACCGTATTTAACCCTTTGTCTACCGTATTCAACCCTTTGTCTACCGTATTCAACCCTTTGTCTACCGTATTTAACCCTTTGTCTACCGTATTCAACCCTTTGTCTACCGTATTTAACCCTTTGTCTACCGTATTCAACCCTTTGTCTACCGTATTCAACCCTTTGTCTACCGTATTCAACGCTTTGTCTACCGTATTTAACCCTTTGTCTACCGTATTTAACCCTTTGTCTACCGTATTCAACCCTTTGTCTACCGTATTTAACCCTTTGTCTACCGTATTCAACCCTTTGTCTACCGTATTTAACCCTTTGTCTACCGTATTCAACCCTTTGTCTACCGTATTTAACCCTTTGTCTACCGTATTTAACCCTTTGTCTACCGTATTTAACCCTTTGTCTACCGTATTTAACCCTTTGTCTACCGTATTCAACCCTTTGTCTACCGTATCTGCCATTTTTAACTGACTATACAATTCGATAAATACCTTAAAGCAAATTGTATCCCTATTTTTTAGTCAAGTAACAAGGACCAGCTCTCAGAAGTACTGCAGTTAAAGAAAGAGTTACCTTAATTTAAAATATGGTAGAAAAAGTTTAGATATACAGTAAGAGTCAAACAAATCGGGTGCGGAATTAAATAGTCAAAGCCACCGTATTTTCTTGTGGTTTCAATTTGCTAAAGCAGAAATCTATCAGCTATAACCACAATTTTCGTTTGTTTACATATTCCTAATAGTCTTTCTACAGGGTGATCATAAGTAGAGGGAGGTGAAAAGCTCTTGCGCGAGATTTGTAATTGATGATATATATCAAAATAGATTTGTTTATCCATTATTTTTTAGTTATAATGAAGAAGCAATTAGATATTATGAAGATCTAAAGTAAATCGTTCTTTACCACAAACATCCATTATCCCCATTTTTTTCATTCCATCATTTCCGCACCTGTTTTATGATTGTTTCATTTATCTTTTGATTATGTTAGGATTATCTTTCAAGAGATCCCCATCATTCGTTATTCATTCTTTTGATTGATTCAGATTAGCAGGTGAGGAGAAGCTTACATCATTTTACAAATAATCTCACAATGAAAATAGCAAGCAGTTAAATATGAGCTCCTTGGAGACAATTCAATGGCATGACTCTTGGAAATGACTCTGATGTTCGAAAACTTCTCTCAGTCGTTCTTTAACAACGAGTGTACTGAGCACCATTCAGCATCCACTATATTAGAATTAGAGTAACTCCATAAATATGTCATAGATGATTCAACGTAAGAGTTCTTAAAATTATTCTAATTTTCCAAGATAATGTCAACTCTTTTGATAAGCAAGGTTTGAAGTAAGTTTGCGCAAGCGCTTTTTCACCTCCCTCTACACCATAACTTTTGTGAAACATAAAAAAACTAAAAATGTGGTTATAGCTGACAAAAAATTCTGCATTAGCCAAAGGAAAGCAGACGAAAATACAGTGGTTCTTGTTGAAGTTATGTCGATTTTAACTTCGTACCCGCTTATTTTGACTCATAATATATACTCTTCATTTGTCATCTAACATTAAATTCATATCCATATCAAAAAGCTCTTAACAAATAAGAGAACATCCACTAAGTACAAGTAGCTGAAGCATGAGCTTCATAACCAGTGTAAGAGTCACGTATGATGAGTGTGGCAAAGGACCCCATAAATTAGGCCGAATGCAAAGATCAAATCTTTTCCTGATAAATTGGCAAGAGCTTGCTTTGAGTCTGCAGTTACGGGAAAAGTGGGAGCTTATTGAATAGAACTCATAATTTATTGGTAAATGACTTGGAAGAGGGCTTGGAGTAGGTAACATTATGTCAATGGGGAAATTTTTATTGCCGTTTTCATTATGCAAAATAGTGATAATAATTAATAAGTGGGAAATATCTACATTAGGAGAAATAAATTTTTCAAAATACCTCTATTAGTTCTATAGTTTTACTCCAGAAGGTAGATATCAGTTCTATAGTTACTTCAGAAGGTAGATATCAGTTCTATCGTTACTTCAGAAGGTAGATATCAGTTCTATAGTTACTTCAGAAGGTAGATATCAGTTCTATAGTTACTTCAGAAGGTAGATATCAGTTCTATCGTTACTTCAGAAGGTAGATATCAGTTCTATAGTTACTTCAGAAGGTAGATATTAGTTCTATAGTTTTACTCCAGAAGGTAGATATCAGTTCTATAGTTACTTCAGAAGGTAGATATTAGTTCTATAGTTTTACTCCAGAAGGTAGATATCAGTTCTATAGTTACTTCAGAAGGTAGATATCAGTTCTATAGTTACTTCAGAAGGTAGATATCAGTTCTATAGTTACTTCAGAAGGTAGATATTAGTTCTATAGTTTTACTCCAGAAGGTAGATATCAGTTCTATAGTTACTTCAGAAGGTAGATATTAGTTCTATAGTTTTACTCCAGAAGGTAGATATCAGTTCTATAGTTACTTCAGAAGGTAGATATCAGTTCTATAGTTACTTCAGAAGGTAGATATCAGTTCTATAGTTACTTCAGAAGGTAGATATCAGTTCTATAGTTACTTCAGAAGGTAGATATTAGTTCTATAGTTTTACTCCAGAAGGTAGATATCAGTTCTATAGTTACTTCAGAAGGTAGATATCAGTTCTATAGTTACTTCAGAAGGTAGATATCAGTTCTATAGTTACTTCAGAAGGTAGATATCAGTTCTATAGTTACTTCAGAAGGTAGATATTAGTTCTATAGTTTTACTCCAGAAGGTAGATATCAGTTCTATAGTTACTTCAGAAGGTAGATATCAGTTCTATAGTTACTTCAGAAGGTAGATATCAGTTCTATAGTTACTTCAGAAGGTAGATATCAGTTCTATCGTTACTTCAGAAGGTAGATATCAGTTCTATAGTTACTTCAGAAGGTAGATATCAGTTCTATAGTTACTTCAGAAGGTAGATATCAGTTCTATAGTTACTTCAGAAGGTAGATATCAGTTCTATAGTTACTTCAGAAGGTAGATATCAGTTCTATAGTTACTTCAGAAGGTAGATATCAGTTCTATAGTTACTTCAGAAGGTAGATGTCAGTTCTATAGTTACTTCAGAAGGTAGATATCAGTTCTATAGTTACTTCAGAAGGTAGATGTCAGTTCTATAGTTACTTCAGAAGGTAGATATCAGTTCTATAGTTACTTCAGAAGGTAGATATCAGTTCTATAGTTACTCCAGAAGGTAGATATCAGTTCTATAGTTACTCCAGAAGGTAGATATCAGTTCTATAGTTACTTCAGAAGGTAGATATCAGTTCTATAGTTACTTCAGAAGGTAGATATCAGTTCTATAGTTACTCCAGAAGGTAGATATCAGTTCTATAGTTACTTCAGAAGGTAGATATCAGTTCTATCGTTACTTCAGAAGGTAGATATCAGTTCTATAGTTACTTCAGAAGGTAGATATCAGTTCTATAGTTACTCCAGAAGGTAGATATCAGTTCTATAGTTACTTCAGAAGGTAGATATCAGTTCTATAGTTACTTCAGAAGGTAGATATCAGTTCTATAGTTACTTCAGAAGGTAGATATCAGTTCTATAGTTACTTCAGAAGGTAGATATCAGTTCTATAGTTACTTCAGAAGGTAGATATCAGTTCTATAGTTACTTCAGAAGGTAGATATCAGTTCTATCGTTACTTCAGAAGGTAGATATCAGTTCTATAGTTACTTCAGAAGGTAGATATCAGTTCTATAGTTACTTCAGAAGGTAGATATCAGTTCTATAGTTACTTCAGAAGGTAGATATCAGTTCTATAGTTACTTCAGAAGGTAGATATCAGTTCTATAGTTACTTCAGAAGGTAGATATCAGTTCTATAGTTACTTCAGAAGGTAGATATCAGTTCTATAGTTACTTCAGAAGGTAGATATCAGTTCTATCGTTACTTCAGAAGGTAGATATCAGTTCTATAGTTACTTCAGAAGGTAGATATCAGTTCTATAGTTACTTCAGAAGGTAGATATCAGTTCTATAGTTACTTCAGAAGGTAGATGTCAGTTCTATAGTTACTTCAGAAGGTAGATATCAGTTCTATCGTTACTTCAGAAGGTAGATATCAGTTCTATAGTTACTTCAGAAGGTAGATATCAGTTCTATAGTTACTTCAGAAGGTAGATATCAGTTCTATAGTTACTTCAGAAGGTAGATATCAGTTCTATAGTTACTTCAGAAGGTAGATATCAGTTCTATAGTTACTTCAGAAGGTAGATATCAGTTCTACAGTTACTTCAGAAGGTAGGTATCAGTTCTATAGTTACTTCAGAAGGTAGATATCAGTTCTATAGTTACTTCAGAAGGTAGATGTCAGTTCTATAGTTACTTCAGAAGGTAGATATCAGTTCTATAGTTACTTCAGAAGGTAGATGTCAGTTCTATAGTTACTTCAGAAGGTAGATGTCAGTTCTATAGTTACTTCAGAAGGTAGATATCAGTTCCAGAGTTCTATTATGTATTCATTAGAAACTTCTTCGTAATTTGTAAAGAATTTCTTACTTCTCAGAAACTTTGAGCAAATTATCGCAGTGAGTGTTCATGTTTGCTCCTAGAAATTAATTAAATGATGTTAATAGTTGATGAAGCGTTATATGGACACTCATTGGAAGTTAGAGAAAAAGATATCACTGATGTTTGATTATATTCTCCTGCAATCGGGGATATTCATATTTCTTGTAGAGACACATGCCTCAATGAAGAATTTATGGAGGGGCCATGGAAGATTAAAAGAGAAAGTAATGGTGGGCCATAGAAGATTAAGAGAGAAACTAATGGTGAGTCATAGAAGATTAAGAGAGAAACTAATGGTGGGTCATAGAAGATTAAGAGAGAGTGTTATAGGGGGTCATAGAAGATTAAGAGAGAAAGTAAAGGTGGTTCATAGAAGATTACGAGGGAAAGTTATGATGGGGCCATAGAAGATTGAGTAGAGCCCAATTCTTGTCTTCGATGGCCCCACCATATGTTTGTATTCTTTGGTATGTTAGAAAAAGGGCTTTGCTTTTTTTCGCTCCTATGTTTTGCTGAGAGAGAATGATTAAATAGAACACATTTATTGTTAGGGTTGTGACAATATGCGTTTAAAATCATAGATCCTTAAATTATTACAGACGAAGAAAAATAAAGAGTATTGAATCGTTCTAAACCAGCGGTATATAGTATTCGATACCATTTCTTTTCGTTTCGTCTATCTATTCCTAAGATCTATGATTTTAAGCGCATATTGTCACAACCCAACTTATCATCTTCTGTATAAAATATTTCAATGGAAAGTGACGTTTTTTAAATATATACTTAAATATTTTTTCAAATAGAATAAAATAACTCTATAGCTAATTAAACTAATATTATTAATTTTCTATTCCTGTTTAAATTATTGGTATCATTCGCATACAAGTAATTATGAGACAGTGAAACAATACATTAAACTAGATTACGTGTACTCGGTAGAGCGCATACCTTCGCCGCTGCTTTGACCCGTTTTATCCCAAAATCTAATAAACTGGTGAATGGATAATAACCAATCCTCCCACCAAGTTTCATGCAATATGATTGAATAGTTTTTGAGTTATAAATGACCTTGACATTTGACCGGATCACTCCCAAAGTTATACCAGATGGTTCCTGGACATTGTCCAATCGTACCATCAAATTTCAGACACTTTGGTTCAATACTTTTTGAGTTATTGAGTTGTAAATGGCTTTGAACTTGACCTTTGACCGGGTTGCTCCCAAAGCTCTATCAGCAGGTCACTGGACATTGACCAATCGCTTCACCAAATTTCAGGCAATTTGGTTGAACACCTTTTCAGTTAAGCGAATAACAAGATGATAAATAAATAGATAAATAAATGCCGTCAGTAATATAACCTTTCCGCATTCTGCGAAGGTAAAAATACAATAAAATTTATACACAAAGTAAGTATTTATGTAGAGAAGATATAAATCTAATAACGTGATCGAGGCCCCTGATAAGCTCAAAAAGGATATATTCAGGCAATTAAGTAATATAGTTCTTTATAAGGCAATATACTTTTTATAACTTGTATATTATTATGTAATCCTTTAAATTCATCCATTGGTAGTATACAGTTTTATTATTAAGATGTTCCTCTAGGCCGTCATTGCTTGGTATCTTATGTTATTGACAATATATGTGTTACTTTACATTATCCTCATTACATAATAATAGAAACGTTCTATAAGTTATATTTTGGTAAATGACTCAATTACCGACTGTTTACAGTTACCAAAGAATAGGTGTTACGTCCTAAGAATAAGTGTTACGTCATCCAAAAAATCCACCCATAATTCCTTATGGTCCATCATATCAATGTCCTTATTCACTGAAGTGAATTCAGTTACCCTCAAATTCAGGCCTTTGAGTAAATAGAAAAATGGTCGTCCATCTTAAACTTTTTATCAATGCGAATTGCACGTCTGAATGCACGTGCGAAATCCAATTTCTGAAAATCTGTTAAATAATTCACTGTAAGTGTTGATTGTATTTTCTAATACCTCTGAATATAATCAATGTATGACTAGATACTTAATAGAGCAAGAAGATATTGTTAAACAATATAATTTAAACAGGTCGTTTTAGGAGCTGCATGGCCCTTCGAACAGATCATTTTCGTCTTTTGTAGGGGTTGTCTGTTTATAGATCGTCCGCTGTAAGAGCTTTCCCTGTATAGTTTAACTTAAACATGCACGTGTCAATACAGAGGTTTTCAATTATTCAGAATTGCCTAGAATGTTATCTTCAATTTGCGATAATGATCCATCAGTTGCATAGACAGGAACTGCAGACCGCATAAATTGAGCCTCTTTCCCCGGAACAAACAGTCTGGCGAAATGATTTAGGCCTTCAATGAAGCAAGGCCTTTCACTGAAGTAGCGCTTGTTGTCATCTCCCTGATTTGCCATTGAAATGCGAATGATGATACTTTGTCCCTCATGAAATGTGCTGTGATTGGCTAGCTTGCATAAATATCTCTTTAAGATTCGCCTTCCAAAACGAGGTCGCCAGTATTGAAATTGTGCTCATTGCTCACGCAGACCTTAGGTTTCGTCTCAATGGCACAATCTGTTTATTCAGACGAGGAATAACCATTGCTAGTAACTCAAGGCCAAACCACTTTACTCTTTGACTTAATAGAGCTGTTAAAGCAGCTAATGGCCTGAGAAATTGTCACCACTAGTGAATTCTGCTACGTTATTCAACAAGCAAAACACAAGAGGGGATATTTATGGTGGGCCGTAGAAGATTATGATGAGATCTTCTCAATCTTCTATGGCCCCACCATTACTCTCACACTGGTATACTCAGTTCCTATAATATTTATATCAAAATGGTGGTAAATATTATTATTAAAATAATATTTTTTGTTCTCAAAGGTATTCAATAATTGACATGTTGTTCGCCATCGTCTGAGTCAAGCACCAGGTGGATGATTCTTTATCCCGCTTATTGTGATCGATTGTGTTGAACCCAGTCCTTATCCTTTGATAACCGGTAGGGGAAATTAAACTTTGGAGCGTTTTAGTGAAGATAAAAAGTTGACCAAGTTAGAGACTCCTACTCGGCTGATCATTTGAAAAGATAAATCCGATTGCAAATAAATATTTATCGTCCACTTCTACCATGAAATATCATAATTACAAACATTGTTGTCGGAATATTTCATGATGAATAGGATTGATTATTCGTCGAATAATTATTTACCGTCGTAATTAGATGATATTTTCGTCACTGATTAGAATCTCCAATCACAATCCAATGATCGGTAATTATAATTTTCTATTTAAAAGTGAGCCTGAAGAACTCTATTCTACTTTTTAGATGAGAATCAGAGGCTTGGAAATCAAAACAATATTTTTAATGAATTTTAGAACTTGTTATTGAAGAAATAAATTGAAATTCATTGAATATTTCATCAGTTCACAATAATTAATAAGTATAAAATGTTGTTTTTGTTTTCAGTCACTAATTCTGACGTAATAATAACATTTTTTTCTTAAAATATGGTAAATTATAAGTTATAAGTATGGTATTTGACATATTGCTATGAATGTGGTAAATTATATAGTATATGGTAAATGCATTTTTTCAAGTTTGGTAATTGACGTGAATATGATGTGATCAAAGAAGGTGTGCAGACGTTTCGTCGACAGACGTTTCGTCGACAGAAGTTGTGTCGACAAGACTTTTTTTCGTCGACAGGATGTTTCGTCGACAGGATGTTTCGTCGACAAGACGTTTCGTCGACAAATTTTCATAAATGGGATATTAACACTCTCTAATGTTACAAAACATGTACTTTAACAGAATAATGTATCTAACAATCAAATTACAAAATAGAATAATGGGAAGGAGAAAAACTATTAAATAATTTTGAATCGTTCTTTTGATTTGATGTTAAACCAAAACTACTCAATAATAACAGTTTATTTAAAAGTAGTTTATTAATTTTGGGTCGAGTTACGTTTGTGATTTTTCAATAATTAACTTTTCATAATAATAAGATTTATATCGACGGATTTGTCATTGACAAGTTATTTTCAGTTGATAAATGCCCACTGTTCGACTACTGCCAGTGTTCGGTAATTGAGTGGTAATCCTAGACTGAATGACAATATTTTAGTATAAAAACTCACCGTTGAATGTTTATCGTTATTTCAGGTTATTGTTTTACCAAAAAGTGATTCTTTTTAACCAGAAGTTGGCTTTAAAAAAGAAAAAGATCAGAGTTGTCGAATGGTATCCCATCTTCGAATTTTGATCCTGTAAGAAAAAATAAATATCTAAAATTCTCTCCAGGCTCCAAAAAAATATTTGTTAAAAATAATATTTAGAACTAATACATTACTATTAATTTTCTCAAAGTGCTCGAAAAGACACCTTTACCCGAGTTAACACCGCAAGATACTAATAGGCAATTGTGACACGAGGCTACTTATAGACAAAGAATTGAATTTAAGAATGTTCTTGTGTGTGGTTTTAGTCCTTTAGTTTTCAATGGTTTCATTATTTGGTATGATATATTTTTATATTTTTGTCTTCTTTATACAATTTTTCAAATTACTAATTGAGTGTTATTATTGAGTAGTTTTGGTTTAGTATTTAAGTAGAAAAACAATTGAAATTTATTTAATAGTTTTCCTCCTTACCATTACTTAATTTTTAAAATTGATCGTTCGATATATTACTATGTAAAAGTACATTTCTTTAATCATTAGAGTGTGTTAATACCCCCTTTTCGAAATTTGGTTGACAAAACGTTTTTCGACGAAAAGTCTGTCAACTGTCAAAATGTCTGTCAACAATGTCTGACAATTGCTATGTTTTTATGACATTGTTAGAAAATAGAGTAACTACATCTTTCTTATTCGTTATCATAAGGGTTATAATATTGATTTAATGCGTATTACTCAATGCGCCTGTTTATACTCTATTGTCACATTAAAATCATTAAACAACAATTGTCTGCAGGGAAATAAATGATACAAATCAAACACTTTCCCATCAGTGAACTTAGGAATTAAAAACAAATAATTCCATCATCACACAACAGGGTGAGTTCCAAGTCAATGGACGATTACACATTTTCGCACATACAAGATAGAATTATACAGTAATAATTAATAGCTTAAATTTCATTTTATACTAGTGTAATACCAGTCAAAAAAGACGGGACTACATTATTTCTCTTAACTGATATTTTTTCTATCTGATTTTCTGATTTTTTAAATATTTTTCTTTTCTGTTTTCTGCATTTCAGCGTAAGAAGAAGAATATTTTTCAAAGAATAACATTTACGTTACACAGTCGGACAAATGAAGATAAGCCCTTTTTTCTAACATGTTCGAAAATGTGGAACTGTCCAATGACTCAGAAATTACCCTACTCTAATTACCTACGCAAAATACGGATTGTTATATTTTGATTGGCATTTATTTATTTATTTGTAATGTTGTTATTATAAATTAATGGTAATGTTGTTATAATAAATTAATGGTAATCTTGTTATGATAAATTAATGGTAATGTTGTTATTAGTATAACTCAAAAAGTTTTCAGCCAAATTGCCTAGAATTTTAGTGGGGTGATTGGTCAATGTCTCGGAACCATTTTATTGTATTTTAGAAGCGATAGGGCTGAAGGTCAAGGTTGAAGGTCAAAAAGAACAAAAAAATGTAGTGTCGGTGAAGATATTCGCTCTAGGAGTGTCCTTTCTAGCTCTGTATTGGTCAATAAGTGATATCGTTTCATTTTAGAAGAATCACAAATCACATTATAAAACTATATATATATATTAGTTATCGTTTTAAAAATATTTGTTTATCATTAAAATTTTCATTTTATAAAAAATTACGAATTTAAAATTTTCTATGAAAATGTTGTACATTATAATCCTCTACAGTAGTTATGGTGTGATTGGTATGAAAGACACAAACCTGAGGAAAGTTACTTGACTCAGTTCTTCGAATACATTTACACTATAAATACCAGTAAAATAGGCAGTGTGAATGTATTCGATGGCCCACCATATAAGGTAGGCCCACCATATACTATAGGCCCACCTTACACGGTAGGCCCACCTTATACTGTAGGCCCACCATATATGGTAGGCCCACCTTACACGGTAGGCCCACCATAAACGCTAGGCCCCCATACCAAACTGACTCTCTCCCTAAAGATTTAGGTGTTCCCTCAGGTATATTCTTTGCGCTAAACCATCCATCTTCTGGTATTTTTTGCTGACTTTAGAGCGGAGTGATATTTACATACTCCTGAAGAAGCTCCATCGATCCCTAGGATGCTAAGGAGTGATTTAGGTCCCTCACAGCAGATTACGAGCAAGCCTGCCACCAATTTATCAAAGACTTGTCGATATATCTCCCTCCACCTCCACCTACCCCCTAACCTCTACCTCCGCCTTCCACCTACCCCCCAATTTATGAGATCAAAAGAATTTATACGCTTCGTAATCAGTTGATGTAGATATCTTGTCAATAGGGGATGTTTAGGTACTTTGATGTAGATATCTTGTCAATAGGGGATGTTTAGGTACTTTGATGTAGATATCTTGTCAATAGGGGATGTTTAGGTACTTTGATGTAGATATCTTACCAATAGGGGATGTTTAGGTACTTTGATGTAGATATTTTGTCAATAAGGGATGTTTAGGTACTTTGATGTAGATATCTTACCAATAGGGGATGTTTAGGTACTTTGATGTAGATATCTTGTCAATAAGGGATGTTTAGGTACTTTGATGTAGATATCTTGTCAATAGGGGATGTTTAGGTACTTTGATGTAGATATCTTACCAATAGGGGATGTTTAGGTACTTTGATGTAGATATCTTGTCAATAAGGGATGTTTAGGTACTTTGATGTAGATATCTTACCAATAGGGGATGTTTAGGTACTTTGATGTAGATATCTTGTCAATAAGGGATGTTTAGATACTTTGATGTAGATATCTTGTCAATAAGTGATGTTTAGATACTTTGATGTAGATCTTGTCAATGAGGGATGTTTAGATACTTTGATGTAGATCTTGTCAATGAGGGATGTTTAGGTACTTTGATGTAGATATCTTGTCAATAAGGGATGTTTAGGTACTTTGATGTAGATATCTTACCAATAAGTGATGTTTAGGTACTTTGATGTAGATATCTTGTCAATAAGGGATGTTTAGGTACTTTGATGTAGATATCTTGTCAATAAGGGATGTTTAGGTACTTTGATGTAGATATCTTGTCAATAAGGGATGTTTAGGTACTTTGATGTAGATATGAAGAGTTTGGTTCCAAAACGCTATAAATCCATTTTGATCAATTTGAGTTAAAATGTGTTTTCTTTACCAAGAAAGTACAAAGATGAAAACCACTATTTTCTGTTTCAATCATTCACATAGCATATTGAGGTTATAATAACATAAACAATTCAAATCCACAATACCGACGAAATACAATATTGATTTAGGTGGAAACTCATTTTTTTCAAAAGTGGCGTTTATCGCGTTTTGGAACCAAACTCTTCATATCTTGTCAATAAGGGATGCTTTGGTACTTTGATGTAGATCTTGTCAATGAGGGATGTTTATGTACTTTGATGTAGATATCTTGTCAATAAGGGATGTTTAGGTACTTTGATGTAGATCTTGTCAATGAGGGATGTTTATGTACTTTGATGTAGATATCTTGTCAATAAGGGATGTTTAGGTACTTTGATGTAGATATCTTACCTAATGGATGAAAGATTTCTAGATATTCAAATATGTTGATGTAGTTATTTCTTCGATAGGAATCAAAATGTATAGACGGTTTGATTTTATGTTTTCAACTCATTAGCGGTAATATTTTAATATTTTACAAATTTTTAATATACATAGTTTTTACTTTTTTTTTCTTAATGAATATAATTTCTCCTCATTCGAGGTAGGTATATTTTTCTATTTCAATGACTGTTCTGCAGTGAATTGATCTATACCCTCATTTCCTTCGCAAGCACTTACTTCTATTTCACTAAAAACACGATTGAAATAAAAGATAAACCTTATGAGTATTTTAAACTTAGATTAAAAACCTAAATAGTTATTTCAAATCAATGGGACGTAAGAAATGCTATCGCTAAGTAGCCTCTGAACATTTAACTCCTAACAAAAAAGTAGGAAAAGAGCCGAACACATGTTCAGGATATCAAAGTTTGTTTGTGAGCTGAGAAATTAGGAAGAGAATTTAGAAAAGATGTCGGGGAGCTGGAGAGTAAACTTTTAGCCCTGAAGTTAGGACCATAAAGTAAGGCTGATTGAACCAATATAACTTATCTGTAAGATATCCAGATGAGATGCAGGGAAAAGAAATGTCTAGACAACAGTTTTGAAGAGGAGATGCTTAGGATGCAGTACAACTGGTCACTGGCTGATACTTAGCTGATTCTATTCACGAAGTAGCTTTTCTACATCCATCAACTTGGTCAATGACTGGTGGTGGACTACTCTATTCACTGAGTAGCTTTTCTACTTCCATGAGCATTGTCAACGACAAGTAGAAGGGTACTTTATTCATTGAGCCACTTTGAGTTCTGACTGCTTCTTCCAATCCTTTGTACTCAATTTCCTTTTAATGTCAGCAATATGGCCTTTGGTTCCAGAACAGGCGTTAAACCCCTTCTAATTTAATTAATTAAAAAGTGTATAATTCATAGAGGATGAAAGTTGCAGCATTAATGAAATCTCCTCTCAATTTTCTATATCTCCTACTAAATTTTCCATTGGGTAACCGAGAAAATACATTAACAAAATCTTAGGATGAACCGAAAGCTTGGATTTGAATATAATTATTTAATTGCACTAATAGAGGAGGCAGACCACACAATGTGTACTTTGTGAAAAGCCTTTAAATCCTCAAAATATTTCACTGAAGAGGAGTGTTGGACACTCTTACTCTTGCGACCGAGTTCAGATTTTCACTAAAAAGAGTTATTTGATTTTATTAAGTGATAAATAAAAAGGAATTAGGATTACAGAACTGCTTTCAAATTTAAAAAAAAATGTCCAGAATAATCAATTATTTCATCTCTGCAAAAAAGATACAAATAATATTCCACTAGGGATGAACTCTAACGGTGAAGAACATTCACACAATATCTATTTACAGTCAATACAAATAATATTCCACTAGGGATGAACTCTTACGGTGTAGAACATTCACACAATATCTATTTACAGTCAATACAAATAATATTCCACTAGGAATGAACTCTTACTGTGAAGAACATTCATACAATATCTATTTACAGTCAATACAAATAATATTCCACTAGGGATGAACTCTTACTGTGAAGAACATTCATACAATATCTATTTACAGTCAATACAAATAATATTCCACTAGGGATGAACTCTTACGGTGAAGAACATTCATACAATATCTATTTACAGTCAATACAAATTATATTCCACTAGGGATGAACTCTTACGGTGAAGAACATTCATACAATATCTATTTACAGTCAATACAAATAATATTCCACTAGGAATGAACTCTTACTGTGAAGAACATTCATACAATATCTATTTACAGTCAATACAAATAATATTCCACTAGGGATGAACTCTTACTGTGAAGAACATTCATACAATATCTATTTACAGTCAATACAAATAATATTCCACTAGGGATGAACTCTTACGGTGAAGAACATTCACACAATATCTATTTACAGTCAATACAAATAATATTCCACTAGGGATGAACTCTTACGGTGAAGAACATTCACACAATATCTATTTACAGTCAATACAAATTATATTCCACTAGGGATGAACTCTTACGGTGAAGAACATTCACACAATATCTATTTACAGTCAATACAAATAATATTCCACTAGGGATGAACTCTTACGGTGTAGAACATTCACACAATATCTATTTACAGTCAATACAAATAATATTCCACTAGGAATGAACTCTTACTGTGAAGAACATTCATACAATATCTATTTACAGTCAATACAAATAATATTCCACTAGGGATGAACTCTTACTGTGAAGAACATTCATACAATATCTATTTACAGTCAATACAAATAATATTCCACTAGGGATGAACTCTTACGGTGAAGAACATTCATACAATATCTATTTACAGTCAATACAAATTATATTCCACTAGGGATGAACTCTTACGGTGAAGAACATTCATACAATATCTATTTACAGTCAATACAAATAATATTCCACTAGGAATGAACTCTTACTGTGAAGAACATTCATACAATATCTATTTACAGTCAATACAAATAATATTCCACTAGGGATGAACTCTTACTGTGAAGAACATTCATACAATATCTATTTACAGTCAATACAAATAATATTCCACTAGGGATGAACTCTTACGGTGAAGAACATTCACACAATATCTATTTACAGTCAATACAAATAATATTCCACTAGGGATGAACTCTTACGGTGAAGAACATTCACACAATATCTATTTACAGTCAATACAAATTATATTCCACTAGGGATGAACTCTTACGGTGAAGAACATTCACACAATATCTATTTACAGTCAATACAAATAATATTCCACTAGGGATGAACTCTTAGGGTGAAGAACATTCATACAATATCTATTTACAGTCAATACAAATAATATTCCACTAGGGATGAACTCTTACGGTGAAGAACATTCATACAATATCTATTTACAGTCAATACAAATAATATTCCACTAGGGATGAACTCTTACTGTGAAGAACATTCATACAATATCTATTTACAGTCAATACAAATTATATTCCACTAGGGATGAACTCTTACGGTGAAGAACATTTATACAATATCTATTTACAGTCAATACAAATAATATTCCACTAGGGATGAACTCTTACGGTGAAGAAAATTCATACAATATCTATTTACAGTCAATACAAATAATATTCCACTAGGGATGAACTCTTACTGTGAAGAAAATTCATACAATATCTATTTACAGTCAATACAACTAATTAATATGTGCAAATAATATCGCATTTGTGTTCTTTTAAGTCTTCTAATAATTCCAATTCTGTCCAATGCCGGCTACCCCCAAGAGGTACTTGTAAGTCTCTGTGAGGGGATTTGATAATTAATATTATTATTCTATTGATGTAACCTCAATAGCTGGAGAATTAATATCTGCTCTTAATAACAGAGAGGTATTTTATTTCGAAATTTTAAGGTTTATATTACATAAAAGAAAGAGAACGGTTATTGCTTTATTGAACGATTCTTCATTATTATTATCATCTCATATAATCGGGTAATATGATTTAGTTTCTTTACTTTATTACACTCACAAAATTGCAGAATGTTATGTTTTGGTCGGATTTATTTGTTATTTTGTTATTATAATAACTCAAAAAGTAGACAACCAAATTGCCTGAAATTTGGTGGGACGAGATTCCTATGTCCAGGAAACATCTGATTAGATTTTGGGTTACTTTTATAGTATAAAATAAATATTAAACACAATATGATAAAACATAGTAATGAAAATTAAACATACAAACGATTAATTATTAAACATACTATCGATAATATATTAAACACACTAATGAATATAAACATAATAACGAATATTAAACATTAAAAGGAATATTAAATAGACATAATTTATAGAAATTAATAGAAATTATATTTGATACATATTTAGTATATCAGAAAACTGTGTAGTTTTTTATATTTCCATATAATAAAAATCTTGTGTATAGTAGGTACATTTTCTATCAAATCTAATTTTCACATAAACATTAAAAACAACTTTAAATGCAATCTGTTGTAATTTGTTAAAATGTAGTAACAATCTGAACATCTAAATACTATTTCTATATTTTTCTTGAATGTTATGAATAAAAGCTTTGCATTATTCTTTTAACTAATTTTCGTCTTTTAAATTTATATGAATCATGATCAAAAACATATGAATATCAATACCGCTATTTTTAACGTAATAATAACTAGTACTGTACCTGTTATTTAATCTAAATTATATTCAAATGCAAGTATTTATTATCAATAGGTACACTGCTACACATTATTATGATTGAACAAAAAAAAAATTTCAAAAGCCAAAATAAAAAATATTTTTAAATAAAAAAATTAATTAGTGTCAATATTATTGTTGCCCGTAGTCATGATGGTTCTAGGTCAATTCGCCAAAAACACATTCGCCGAAAACACATTAGCCGAAAACACATTAGCCTAAAACACATTAGCCTAAAACACATTCGACGAAAACACATTAGCCGCACGACACATTTGCCGAAATTATGACAATTTTTAGCAGACTGAGGTTTGCTACAAAAATTTAAGTTTATTTAAAATCCTGAGTTAAATTATTATTTAAGATTGATCAAATTTTTTATTAACTATAAATTAAACGGTAATTAATTGTCTGGTTTCAATGTCATATATATGGATGTTCTTAGTCCCATTATAAAAGTTTCTAAATAAATTTAGTAGTATTTATTAAATAATAAATATTTAATCCATTTATTCTAACATTAACTTTTTTATTTTTTAAAGGAATTGCTGAACAAAATTTATTTTGACTTCCTTTTTGTACTCAAATACATTTCTCCTTATTTCTAATATTTTATACAAGGAACAGTTATATGAATACTCTTAAAACCTAGAAATAAATCTGTTTTGACTGTACCTTCAATAGTTGTTGAAATATACGAATTTAAACTTGGTAGACTTTTTTGTGGGTCACCCTGTATAATGAAAGCTTCACAATCGACTCACAGTAGCAGACTGATTCTACTATGTATATAGAAGGATTAAAATAAAGTGAGACCAGCACACAAAAAAAAATCTTTCTCTTTTGTAACTGATAATTGTACACAGAAAATAGGATTAACATAGAATTAATGAACTGACACAAATAATGCTGCAATAACATTATATATGAGTTAATTAATTAAGTTAACGTAAATATCATAAAGTTTAACCAATAATTATGTAGAATATTATAAAGTAATTTATACACTTATTTGTATGTTCATGTACCTTTATGTAATGTCATCTGGACATATGAGAAAAAATTGTTAACCTTTTTAAATAATCAAATTTTTTCGGCGAGTGGACAAGTCACCAGTCATGATACTGTCACAAATGATTTATATTCCTTTTATTATGTATTTCTTAATAAAAGTGTGACACACGGACAGACAGACGCGGCTCTTACTATAGTATGTATGTATGTTCAAAACAATGAACTGCATTAACAATGCATGTAACATTGATGTGTGTTAACTTTAACCATCAAAACAATGAACTGTACATTAACAATGCATATGTAGCAGTGAGACAATTCCATCCGACAATTACTCTATTTCCGTCTAACTGCAATATTAAGAACAGTTGCACGTCAATGCTGTCTAAAAATAGCTCAGAGCTGGTGAATTCTCTCCGTTGATTATGAATACCAAATGATGTTTGCTGACTACAATCATAGGAGTTTTATTTTGCGAACAGCAAGCTGACGTTTACAATATATGGATACATTGCTTCTAAATGGAGGAGTTCAAATGAATTCAACATGGTTGATGCATCTGAAATCTTTATTGGTATGTAATTGAATCCATTTTAAATGACTAATGTATACGCTCTGGATGATACATTAGATACTAAATGGTGAACTTTCTGATGCAGAAGTTTATACAGTGGAATATTAATATGTTGTTTATAAATGAATACAGTGTGCAGCTTCCTGTTTGCTGTTCCTGTTATATTTTTTTACGCTCTGACGTGATTAAGTAAAGAGTTCAAAATAAATATTAGCAGAACATGTACTGTGGATATAACTGTCATTTACATTGAATAAAAATGACAGGGTGATACTATTATTCAGCCGTATAATTTATATAGCGGTTTAAATTCATTTCAAATTAATTGAATTAAATAGTTAGGAATGGTTGCATTAATCATAACAGTTAGGGGAAGTTCAGAGTTATCGTTCACTTCCACATTTCCGATCATGTAAGACTATATAATATATTTTATCTGGTTATTTTAATTGGTATCCATGATACCTGTAGTTCAATTAAAATAATGGATACCAATTAAAATAACGAGATGAAATGTTAAATTATATGTTTTTCCTCATATGATCGAAAATGTGGAACCGTGCGATAACTAGCGGCTAAGACTAATTCGCTTTAATGAATAATAAGGACTACATGAAATGGTTCTACTAATTAGTATCTGGTACATTCTTTGAATGGTATTACTAGTAGTTCCTTCCGTTCTGATCCTTTTGATAAATAGCTAAAATAAATCTTTCTATGTTTGTAAATATGATGAATAAAGTAAATGTATTCATTCGAAATGCTCTGTTATTGTTAACGAATTAAATTAGCTGTATTAAGCATTTCCCCTATGTCTGTTAGATGCACAGTTAATTACAAACTAATTAATAACAATATTCTTCCTTCATTAGGTACTATCGACGAAAAGAGTCATTACATGATTTTCATTTCTCAAATCCCAGTTTTCTAATTTTCTACTACGTGTACCATACAAATTATAAAATACCTACAAACATCACAAAAGCTTCTTATTCGAAATGTGAAAGTAGTAAACTGCCAAAAAATAATTACGGTTACTCTTTTCCTTGCCTGCACCTACACATGTCTGTTAGAGTAACACGGGGAAAAGTTACAAACTTTTGATGTCTCAGTTACTTGATGCCAAACTGTTTTCTTTGGTCACTTGTTTTGTTTCTCTGTTTACTTAGCGCAGTAAAGGGTCAGTTAGTTATGGTATGAGCAGTACACACCTTCTAGCCGCTATTCCAAGAGAATATCATATCCAGGAGTGGGAGATGCTAAATGTACCTACTCTAACCGAACTCTCTGCCATAAGTTGTGAGTGTGGGAATGGCAACATCTTGGTCAAATGGACGATAGTTTGAACTCTCTGAATCTCAAAGACTTGAATATCTTACTGGCAAATGTGTATATGTTGTATATATTTCAATGAGACCTCTAAAATTATATCAGTAAAATCATAGAAAGTCTGAAATGTTAATGGTGAACGAAAAATTATGATATGAATTATTTATTTATCTATCCAATATTCTGATGTTATGCAGGTATCATGGATACCATTTGAGATGGAAGTTAATGATAATTTATAATTTTTTCTAAATTAATCGAAAATGTAGAACTGTTCTACATATAATTCTTAACTCTACGGTGATTGCTTCTAAGATTTCATTTACTTTATATTACTTCCAACCTTTTTGTTGACTTTGAATGAGTTTTATATTCTTATACAGATTTTATTTACAATAAATGAATAAAACAAAGGATAACAGCATGTTTTCTATTGACCTTATTATTCCGATAATAAAAACAATAACTAACTTGTGCGCTCTGTGTGCAATGGGTAATTAATATATCACATAATAGGTCGTACACCTTGTTAACAGAGACAATCAAATAATAATTATAGATAAATGATTCACAACTTCACTGCTGTTGAATAAGTTTTACAAAACTTGGATTAATTAAAAAGAGAAAAATAATTATGATTAAAATAGTAATAACTAGATGACGTGCACTCAGTAGAGCGCATACCTTCTCTGCCTCTTTGACCCGTTCTCTCCCATAATCTAATAAACTGGTAACTGGATAATGACTGAGGTTGGGACAATATGCTCTTATAGACGGAGAGAATTAAAGAGTATTGAATGGTTCTAAACCAGCGGTGTATAGTATTCGATACCATTTCATTCATTTCACCCTGATAATGACCAATCGTCCCATCAAATTTCAGACAATTCGGTTGAAAACTTTTTGAGTTATTGAGTTATAAATGGCCTTGACCTTGATCTTTGACCTTTGACCCGATTACTGCCAAAATCTAACAAAATGGTTCCTGTTTATAGACCAATCGTCACTCCAAGTTTCATGCAATATGGTTCAATACTTTTTTGAGTTATAAATGACTATGACCTTGACCTTTGACCAGGTCACTCCCAAAATTCTATCAGCAGATCACTAGACATTGACCAATCGTTTCACCAAATTTCAGGCAATTTGATTAAAGACTTTTTCAGTTAAGCGAAAAACAAGATGATAGATAAATGCCATCTAAAATATTACCTTTCCGCATTCTGCGAAGGTAATTATGATGATTGCAAAAATAACGTTTTTAACAATTATGATATTTTGAATATCTGAAAATATATTTTGATATTCTTTTGTATTTGTATATGTATTTTTCAATGAACAATTTTAGGTCTACAAAAAGTTTATGTCATTCCCACTGGTGATGAACTCTTACGGATACTACATTCATTGAGTATCTAATTACAGGTAATTTCTCAATTTTTCCTAAATGAGGTCCTAAATTCATTCACATCATTCATTATGGGTTAGAAAGTCTGACGTTATCGTTCCGTATATTTTCCTTCCAGGAGAATAAGGAGGATATTTCCTTTTATTATTTAGAGAATATAAGGATCTTTCTTTTTATTATTTAGAGAATATAAAGATTTAAAGAGACAGTAACGCTTGCTCTTCAATTTAAGATTCTCCTTCCAATTTATTAGCCATCGGAACCTTCGACGGCTCTCATAATTATTTCTGAGGGAAGTTTTCTTGACGCTATGGTTTGAACCTAAAGGAACTTGGAGAGCAATTTATGATATTATTTACACTTTTTGATGATTTGTACTCGCTGTAAATAATCATCTTGAACTGAAAATATATAATTTAAATTCAAATTTGAAATTACTTAATATTCGTGGTTAATGTAATGGTTAGAAATAATAAGAAATATGAGCAAAATTAACCCTATTCTCTAATTAAAATGAACATTAATGAAACTAAATGGTAGAGCAACAGTATCCTAGATACGATCAGAAGACTGTTATGGTATCCTAGATACGACCATTCTGCTCTGGTATCCTAGATAAGATCAGAGTGCTATTGTATCCTAGATACGATTAGACTGCTATAGTATCCTAAATAAAATCAAATTGCTATTGTATCTTAGGTACGATCAGATTGCTATTGTATCCTAGATACGATCAGAC
Organism: Caprella mutica; assembly: GCA_947561585.1. Taxonomy (NCBI): domain Eukaryota; kingdom Metazoa; phylum Arthropoda; class Malacostraca; order Amphipoda; family Caprellidae; genus Caprella; species Caprella mutica. Next base: position 42,961 of record CANNZV010001267.1, on the reverse strand, counting down.
TGCTATTGTATCCTAGGTACGATCAGACTTCTAATGTATCCTATGTACGATCAGAATGCTACAGTATCCTAGGTACGATCAAACCACATATTAAATTTATCATTTTTATAAAAAGTCTTACGATTAATTAATAAAAACTGAAAATCATGAGTTTTTCGAGTAATTATGCATATAACTCATCAAATGAATTAATAAACAAAGTAAGAGGTGGCACTATAGTTTCAGACAAAATAAGCAGCTTTCCATTGGCTATAAATCTTGCTGCTCTTCTCATCAAATAATCCGAATATCTAAAAATGGACAAAAGAATCGACTGGCTAAGATTTATAGAGAAACTTTGGCAATCTGGAGAAGAAAGGAAAGTCGTGAGTTGAATGCAGTGAGTATGTGCAAATACTTACAGCAAATACATTATATTTAATGGAGGGGGATTTCAACTTGTGTTTTTACTTCAGTGAATCAATGCAGGTACAGATTGAAAGAAAAATTGTATCTTAAATTAATAAATTGAGAAGTTTTGTGGATATAATTACGATCAAAATCGCTTCTAAGCACACCAAACATCGCATCCAAAGCACACCAAACATTGCTTCCAAAGCACACCAAATATTGCTTCCATAGCACACCAAACATTGCTTCCAAAGCACACCAAACATCGCTTCTAAAGCACACCAAACATCGCTTCCAAAGCACACCAAACATCGCTTCCAAAGCAAACCAAACATCGCTTCCAAAGCACTCCAAACATCGCTTCCAAAGAACACCAAACATCGCTTGCAAAGCACAGTCACCTCCACTTTCCGACTCCTGCATAACAAGTCTCTAAGTGACAAGTCAAACAAACTACTGGAAACTCGACTCAAAAAGCTGGAAAACGTTCGCGTCGATGATTTTCAAAATGATTGAACTTTGCGTGGTGAAGTTGAAGCAGAATCATTATGTAGCACAGAGTCAAGAGCTCATCCAATCACTCCGCGTTATATCAGACCATTTAAACCACGGATTGAAGTATGGGTGCAGTAGGACAAGTTCCAAGTTATCGGACACCATTTTAGATTATATCAGATTTTTTTAATAAAATTTATGATTTATATTTCATTTCAATGGGTATCCATGATACCTGTATGTAGGTTTCATGGATACACATTTAAATATAAGTGAATTTTTTTCTTATATGATCGAAAATGTGGAACCGTCCACTTATTCAGAACCCACCCTACTTCATTATTTCTGGACTATTTTTTTTGTGGATTTTAAGTTTTAGTGACTTTTCAGAGTACTCTCTCTCTCTCTCTCTCTCTCTCTCTCTCTCTCTCTTTCTGGAATGGGAATTAATGAAAGCTTGAGATTTTAGCGTGGAATGTTCCTGGTTTTTTCACCGCTAGAATTTCTCTCAATAATTGAATGAATTTCTTTTCGCTCTAATTCCATCATTAAACATTCTATGAAACTTATGTTACGAATCGTAGGAAAACATGTATGTGAGATTAAAATCTTTTACAGGTGATTATTTAATCCCTGTTCCATACTTCAAATAGATTAGAGTAAAAATAATCGAATTGGAGTCTCCGGATAGCAAATGGGATTAAAACTGAGACTAGATGAGAGTTAGAGATTAAAGTAATCACTGGATATCATCCTAATGATTAAACTAGATTGCTATAATAAACGGTAATTAATTTTTGGCCAGCTGATTATATAGCATTAGTGTGCTAACTGCTAGTTAAGGAGTTCATTATATGCTGATGATAATAACAATAACGTAATATTGCTATGCAATGTTACAAATTACAAAAAAGTCATCAAATTGTAATGAAATTACCAAAAGTGATATAAATTCCTGATGATAATATATTTATGTTATTATCCAAAAATTGAGCTGAATATCAAAATTTGATAATTTTTGAGACATCATTACTAAATTTTAATATATTAATGTAATTTTTGAATGAAAATTCTTTGGAAATATTAATTTGGATATGATAATAGCCATTTTATCCTAATGTATCAGGAAAGTCGTTACTTAGGTTTTCTACATTCCGAATGGTAGGTACGACAATATCTGGAAATAACGGTCCTAGCTATGAGGAATTCAAATTGGCTCATCATGATTCATACGAAGTCACACGGACTTCACTGCTGCAATATTCGAATACAAATGAGAGATTCGAAAACCTTCAAACATCATGACTATTCTCTGTACGATTTTAGCTACAATGGGTTAGATATAATGATAATAAATGTGCGCAGCTTTGTAAAGAGATTAATATCAAAAATAGTAGCTATATGTTATTTCTTTATCTATTTTATATGTTATATTTTGTAATATTTTTTCTTTATATTTTTGCATATATTATATCTCTTTCAAATTTATATTTCTTTATATTATATGTATGCTTTACAAAGAGACACTTTGATTAAATTATGCAAAAAATAATTCAATTAGGTATAAAATCATAATTCACACAAAAATAATATTGTCACTTTAAATACCTTACAACAAAATAATAAAAGTGCGAACGTATGGAAAAGTCCTATTTCTAGCAATAATAAAATATTTTTATGGACCTTGGAACTGTATGTTTCCCTTTAAATTTTTCAATTTCAAATTATAACTCAAATGATACATACGGCAGAGAAGAGGTCAACTCTCTCTCTAAATCCTTCTTCTTAAAAGACTGCAAATGTAATTCAGCCAGAAAGAAATCTGCAACCTACGCACCTACTTTCATTCATTTATTTTATTTACAAACTTTCTTGATTGAGAACGGGTCGTGAGAAGAATGGAAGGAGAAAGGCCGATACATTCTGAGACAGAGATTAGTTTTCCACTCAAAGTACTGCAATAAGTAAACATTATTGAAAAGACACACGCCTAGAATTCTGAACAGATGCCAAAGGAAAAAATGCTTTGTGAAATACACGGCTAGGAAAATTATAACCACCTGTCGTAGGATTTCGTAGAATGATAGGAATCGATCTGCGACATGAATGATTCGACTGAAGTACAATCACAGGTACGAAAATTATGGAGTAATATTGTCCCATAATTGACAATGTTGTAATAATATTGGGACTATGATGTAACAATATTGTGGAATGTTGTTACAATATTGTGTAATGTTGTTACAATATTGTGGAATGTTGTTACAATATTGGGACAATGTTGTAACAATATTGTGTCAATGTTGTAACAATATTGGGACAATGTTGTTACAATATTGGGACAATGTTGTAACAATATTGTGTCAATGATGTAACAATATTGGGACAATGTTGTAACAATATTGGGACAATGTTGTAACAATATTGTGTCAATGTTGTAACAATATTGGGACAATGTTGTTACAATATTGGGACAATGTTGTAACAATATTGGGACAATGTTGTAACAATATTGTGTCAATGATGTAACAATATTGTGTCAATGTTGTAACAATATTGTCGCATTGTTCTTATAATATTGGCAATGTTGTATCAATATTGGGACAATGTTGTTACAATATTGTGTCAATGTTGTAACAATATTGGGACAATGTTGTAACAATATTGTGTCAATGATGTAACAATATTGGGACAATGATGCAACAATATTGGGACAATGATGTAACAATATTGGGACAATGATGTAACAATACTGGGACAATGTTTCACCAAGTAACATTACTACTTTCTTGTGATTGATGTTTATCCACACATTTCAATTCTATCTTCTCTTTTTTACTTCCCTGATGAAAAAGTGAAGACATTAAAATAAAATAATTTTTTTTCTAAATTAGCACCAATAAACAATTTGTTGGTAGTAAATTTCACAGCTTTGTTTCAATGTATTTTTTTAAAGAAGATGAGGGACAGAACCAGGAAGTCTTAATTTAATATTATCTATTTCAGATTTCTGCCTTTCTTGTTAAAATTATTAAGGTTCAAAAATCTTTCCTTTTCCAAATCAATAAATAGAATGAATGTTCAAAGAAAATAATCTATAATGTCGCAAATGTTAGAGAAATTCGAATCGCGGAAATTGAAACCAAAATCTTTGAGTACGAAAATTCGTTCGTGGTCTCTTAGACACATGAACTGTCAGAATTTTGAACACTCGTTAAAAACGTTTCGACAAGTCTAGCATTACTCTGCTTCTGAAACACTCATAGAATATCTATCTTCAATCAATAAAAAAAATTCAAATGCCCAAACTGTCGTCAGTTTATATTAAATACTTTTTGAAAAATAAATTAATACCATCATAAGAGCTCACTCGTCTGTCTGTCCGTCACACTAACTTTATAATATGTTTGGCAAGCAGTTGATAGCAAGAATATTAAATTATTCTGATATCTTTTCAATAAATGGTTTGAAAAATTAAACTAAATTAAACTAGATTAAATTAAATTAAATTTAATTCAGTTGAAAATATTGGAGTAAAAGCGAGGCCTGGAGTAATAATTATTATAATAATTGATGTACTAAAATGTCAAATAGGGTAAGTTACGAATTATTGGTCGGTTTCACATACATATAAGAAAAAACTATGTAAAAAATATTATTTAATTTATATTTTGATTGGTATCCATGATACTTGCTGGTAAGTGGTATTATGGATACCAATTAAAATAGAAATGAAATAATAACTATTATACCGTTTTTACTATATGACCGAAGACGTGAAACCGACCGGTAATTCGTAACTTACCCCGTAACTTCTCAAACACATGCTTACATCACTAATAATTTCTCTGTCGTAAGTTAATATCCTAAATGAAGCGAATGATATCAGTGATACATTTGTGACTTTCTGGGGATAAGAAAAGAGACTCGTAACATAAATACCAGAAACATTCACTAAATTTAGGGGATTTTCTGCCACATAAATATATTTAGGGTAGTGAGAGGTGAAACAAGATAATAAATGGGGTAAATATATCACATACTCAGTCATGTTTACTTAATGTATAACATACTCTTTATTGCAATAGCATTTTCAGAATCAATTTCTTGAATTTCAGTGAATAGTTAACTCTTGTTATACTTTGGTAAAATGAATATACTGTAAGCTTTTGAAGTTATTATAATCATGAAATTATATACAGGCTTGTAGAAATGTACTGTATTTACTTGTCTTCAATGAATACCCTTATCATTATATTATTTTCATTAATCTATTTATTAATATAATCTAATAATATATCGATTAATGTTGTTTTATTACAGGTGGTTAGTAAATTTAAAAGAGGATACATTTATATATTGAATTTAACGTTTTAGTGGTTATAAGAATAGGGTTCGCAATATCCTTCTCAATCTACATGTCCTACGAAGGATCTACATGTCCTACGATGGATCTACATGTCCTACGATGGATCTACATGTCCTACGATGGATATTCTTGTGGTCTAGATCACCCAAGAGGATATCCTATGATTTGTATCCTATAAACAACTCAAAGGATCATAACAGACTATAAATATTAGAAATGGTTCTCTCGATCCTTGCAAAGAAAAAGATATGTCATTTTTAGAGTCTATTTTTGGTATTTTTATTATAATATCTGATCGAGTATTTTATGAGATACGTAGATAATTAATGAGATACGTAGATATCTAATGAAATATATAGATATTTAATTAGATACGTTGATACATCATTCAAGAATTATAGCTAAAAATTAGTATAATTTCTTTAGTTTATACTGTGCAACATTTGTATCATTTTGGTTATAGTAATACTATAGATTGAATGAGAGTTTTATCAATCAGTTTGTAAATGTATAAGAAAGGGTAAGTTTCGAGTTATCAGACCTTCCCACATTATCGATCCTATAAGAGTAAAAAATGAGGATATTATCATTTTACTTTTATTTTAATGATTATATAATTTTCTTAAATGATCGAAAATGTGGAACAGTCCGATAAATTGGAATTCACCCTATACCCCGAGCATTTATCAGCATTTACTAATAAAAGTATTCAACAACATACAAACAATCTCATTCTCACATTCACTCTCTAAGATTATCTTCTGACAACGCGTTATAGTGACGTCATTCACATTTTTTCCGTAAAATGTTCAAAATGCATAAAAAGTTGAAGTAGCATCACGCGGCTCACTTTTCTGGAGAATCTGTCATTCGCCTCCTTGTGGACTCTTGAGCTCTCACTTCTTGTGACTGTAAACACACCACAAGAGACAACTTTTTCTGACTCTAGAGACAACTTTTAGGGGGTGAATAACAAAACTTTGAACCAAAACCGATATAAAAACTATGAATATTGGCCAAGAAATGGAAACTGAAGAGGAGTGATAGGAAATATGTAGGTGTAGCATGTATAGTGTAGGTGTAGCATGTATAGTGTAGGTGTAACATGTATAGTGTAGGTGTAACATGTATAGTGTAGGTGTAACATGTATAGTGTAGGTGTAGCATGTATCTATAGTGTAGGTGTAGCATGTATAGTGTAGGTGTAGCATGTATAGTGTAGGTGTAACATGTATCTATAGTGTAGGTGTAGCATGTGTAGTGTAGGTGTAACATGTATAGTGTAGGTGTAGCATGTATCTATAGTGTAGGTGTAGCATGTATAGTGTAGGTGTAGCATGTATAGTGTAGGTGTAACATGTATCTATAGTGTAGGTGTAGCATGTATCTATGGTGTAGGTGTAGCATGTATAGTGTAGGTGTAGCGTGTATAGTGTAGGTGTAGCATGTATAGTGTAGGTGTAGCATGTATCTATAGTGTAGGTGTAGCATGTATAGTGTAGGTGTAGCATGTATAGTGTAGGTGTAGCATGTATAGTGTAGGTGTAGCATGTATAGTGTAGGTGTAGCATGTATAGTGTAGGTGTAGCATGTATAGTGTAGGTGTAGCATGTATCTATAGTGTAGGTATAACATGTATCTATAGTGTAGGTGTAGCATGTATCTATGGTGTAGGTGTAGCATGTATAGTGTAGGTGTAGCATGTATAGTGTAGGTGTAGCATGTATAGTGTAGGTGTAGCATGTATCTATAGTGTAGGTGTAGCATGTATAGTGTAGGTGTAGCATGTATAGTGTAGGTGTAGCATGTATAGTGTAGGTGTAGCATGTATAGTGTAGGTGTAGCATGTATAGTGTAGGTGTAGCATGCATAGTGTAGGTGTAGCATCTATAGTATCGTATCTCGATGAAAAAAAATTCAATTTAGTACAACTTTCCCAATATTGTAACAACATTGTCCCAATATTGTTACAACATTTTCCCAATATTGTTACATCATTGCTCCAATATTGTTACATCATTGCTCCAATATTGTTACATCATTGCTCCAATATTGTTACATCATTGTCCCAATATTGTTACATCATTGCTCCAATATTGTTACATCATTGCTCCAATATTGTTACAACATTGTCCCAATATTGTAACAACATTGTCCCAATATTGTTACATCATTGCTCCAATATTGTTACATCATTGTCCCAATATTGTTACATCATTGCTCCAATATTGTTACATCATTGCTCCAATATTGTTACATCATTGTCCCAATATTGTTACATCATTGCTCCAATATTGTTACATCATTGCTCCAATATTGTTACAACATTGTCCCAATATTGTAACAACATTGTCCCAATATTGTTACATCATTGCTCCAATATTGTTACAACATTGTCCCAATATTGTTACAACATTGTCCCATTATTGTTACATCATTGCTCCAATATTGTAACAACATAGTCAATGTTGTAACAATATTAGGACAATGTTGTAACAATATTGGGACAATGTTGTAACAATATTGGGACAATGTTTCTCTAAGAATAATTGTTACCAGGATTTTAAATGTAGTTCTAACATTTATTTTATAATTATAACATTTCCTATACGTTTGTATCATTTATATTCTTCTCACAGTTCAATTTGATCCAAATGAATTAGGATTTGAATCACGTGAAATTGAATTTGATGAAAATAATGAAATATCATAGAAAAACAAATATTCTCTGTTGAGCAATATACTCACCAGCTATTTTTGTTTGTTATAATAGTTGTTATTATTTTGATTATGTTTAAATATTTATTATAGGTACTTAGATACTGGATAATTTCCCTCCAATCCCTCAAGAGGAGGCCGTTTTTCTAACTATGGGGATTTCCCCACCAGTGACAGTCCTGCTTCGGAAAATTGCCAGGCGGAAAAGTGCCAGTCATTTACCAAGAATTACTTACTTTAGTAACTAATAACATTTTAATTTATAAAAAGGCGTTCATATGAGGAGTTAGGGGGATATTCCCATTTCTTAGAAAATACTAAGAGAAGAAACAAAGAACGGGTTTAGTGTCTAATTATTTCCTTTTTGTTTATAATATGAAAATTGAACAAGCCTTCATGCTTAATATTCGCTTGTACTCATTATAAAACAATTTCAAACGATGTTTGTGAAATATTTAGAATTTGCAAACCAACATCTATTATTTTCTTTTATTATTATTCTCTGACAATATCACTCGATCGAATTAGATTGCATATATATATATTAATAATACTTTTTTTAATTAATTATAACTATGAACGTGTTAATGACATTGAGAATAAAAATTTAAATGCTATAAATTAGAACACACTTATAAGTTGAATTAACATTCACTTAATTTATTGTATAATTTAATATTATACAATTATAAGAATATCTAATCAGCTAGAAATCACAAATCAGTACACTAAGCTTACTGTTTGCTTGGGAACCAAAGGCTTTATCGCTTACATCAGTAAAGGAATTTAAAACAAGGGACTGGAAGAAGCAGTCAGAGAAGAAAGGTAATAAAGAAGCTTTGTAGAAATATTATTTTCCTTTGAATAATATTTAATCCAATATATATTGTAATCACTGTTAAAATGAATGTCCCCTAATCTCTTAATAAAGGACTAATGTCGTGTTTATATAAATTAAAATGTTATTAGAATGTGATTATCACTGAATGATATTTTAGAAAAGTTAAAAAATAAAATGAATATCTAGTAAGTGATTGGCAGTTTTCCGGACATTCCTGCTTCATACCCTCTCTTCTTTGCGCAATCTCCCGATTTCTGCGCAATTACAGGATCCTAAAAATGTGCAGCGCAATATTTAGTTAACGCGTATCTGTAAATTGCGTGGAACATTAAACTTTAAAAGTTCAATTCGGTACAAATGAAATTAAACAATCGTATGCTTCATTTACTTTAACCTCTTCATTTTCCTCTTCATTTTCCTGTTTGATAGGTGTTTGCAGTTACAAGTGACTGTGTTTTTTTCCCTAACATTCCCTTGTAAGTGACTGTACTCATGGAGTAGCTTTCCTTCATCAATGAGCATTGTCAAAGAATGGTGGTAGAAAAATTTGTTTTATCAGTCAGCTTTCAAGTCTGTCTGCTTTTTCGTGGTTCTTTGTAATTATTTTGATGTCAATGTCATTTATTAAAAGTTAATCTTAAAGCAAATCTTATACTCACACTAACTGGTAAATGAAAAATTTTATTGCAAATATATTGGTTGCAAAATCAATAATGTAAAAATTATCATTTCATTGATATTTCATTATTTGGATCAATTTTTATTTCCCTTTAATCATTTTCAATTTCATCCGGATCAAAATTTACTGTAAAAGGTATAGTTGCAATACTCCTTTTTAAGATTTGTAACACTCTTTATCACTAACAATAATCCAATTCTAGTCTTCAATCACTTCCTTCAAATTCTTTTATGCAAGAAAAGAAATCAGAGATTCTCTTGCAACTCCACGGATTCTTATCACCATTTTTCTCGGAGGCGACATTCAGTGTAAGAATTTTAGAGAGTCACATGGAATGAAGCTTCTGGAGCTAATAAAGTTCAATTATATTCTCTGTGGAGAATGGAACAATGCCCTCTAGATTGTAAAGACCTTATCGTGATGTGAGTATAAAACTAGAGATACAATGCCTAGCTACAGTGAGTTGGGACAATGAAATGGTCTCGTACATACCTCATATATTTATATGGAGGATGATTAAAAAGAAGGCAAAAGAGTTTTGGATGGTAACATTTTACGAACTATAGCAGCCACTGTTTAATTTTTTGTTGCTATATGAAAGATATTCTAGTTATTTATCAATTGACATATTCATATTTAATATATACCAACGTACATTGGTGTGGCATCACATCAACTACAATAAAGTTGCTCATCACTTTTCAGTGTTCCTTTTATGCAATAAAATATTTAAACATTAATATACAATTTTGGACACAGACAATTAGTTAATAACGTTTAGTAATAATAGCATTAGTTTCCATGTCTCAATGTACATACACTCCATTCCTGTCGGTTCACATTTCTGTTTGTGTTCTCCTTTCCCTTACAAAGCTGCTGATAATCAGCTGATTTGTCCTCAGTTCTACAAACTCTACAAATATCTTGTAATTCATTACAGAAATATTGTGTTGAGCTTAGGTAGATAGTTTATTTCACCCCAAAGTTTTAGCAAATTTACAGATTACTTTTTTTATCAATACAGTTTGTTATCTATTTAACACAAATTTACAGATTTTCAAAAATACTTTTTCATCTCCACTGTCTTTTCACAGTTCACTCAAATTCAGTTTTAGTGTTTCTTAGTGAGGAAAAAACAGTTTCTTAGTGAGCTATTTTTTGCGAGATTTGAATTTACACCAACTTTATTGCATTATTCGTTCTCACAAATTAAAAGAAATCTGTCTTTGAGAAGAAGAGAAAATGATAATCTTTCATATGCAATAAAATATAAAAAAGCGTCTCTAACTTTTCGGAAACTATCCCCATCCAAAAACCCGGTAACTTTTTTAAACACCCTGTATAAAATATATGTTTTCAATTTTGATTTATTTAAATTCTATATTATTATTATTTATTTAAATTTCATATTATTATTATTTATTTTAACACACTATTACTATATGATTCAATTCAAATGTACTTTAATAATAAATCATAGATCTTTTGATGTACTACATAGAGTGTAAAGTAATTTCCTGACTCAAAGTGACAGCTCTATCACGACCTACTCATTTATTCACTAGATGCAAATTAAGTTAATTTTTGCACTGAAGAGTTAAATTACATTACATCCGTTTATTTATTTATGCTTAAATTGAATTGAATCTTTCATGTTAAATTATATTGAAATACTCTTTTTAACATCAAAACTTGTGTATTTGGTACAATTATTTGATCTTTAATGCCAATAATGTGTCAGAAGACTATTTTATCCAATCTATTAAATCATTAAGTTAAATCAATATAGTTTTATTATTTGTATTTAAATCGACAATTCAATTACTCACATAAATATATGTGTAACAAAAAAATTTGTCATAGGGTGCAAAGAATAAAGTCTACGGAGTGTACTTCAAATATTTCATTTACTTTTGAGACGAGCCACTCGAGTTGTTTATCGTTCAAATTAATTACACTTCAATTGATTCTCGAGTTACCGATGAAATTGAAACCTGTTTCAATAATAAACGAAGTTTTCTTCCAAAAATATCACTGGATATTTTTAAATGTGTCATCATATTTGTAAAACCATTGCAGTCTTTTCATAATCAACGGAAAACTTTTAATACAAAATTAATCGTTTTTTTATTATAAGAATTTCTTCTGAATAGTCAATAACTAACATATCATAAAAACATATTAAATCCAATCAATAAAATGATAAATGACCGTTTATTGAACATACAGTCACATAACTTAGACTTTAATTTATGAATGAAATGCACCAAGGTGGTACTCATTCACATTGGAAGCAGTATTAATATATATAAGATTCATGAGTAATAAGACATAGAGATTAAAGCTCTATATTTATTTGACAGTGGGAAGCACGGCAGCTCAGTACCAATGTACCATATATAATTACTCTCAGCTCAGTACCAATGTACTATATATTATTACTCTCAGCTCAGTACCAATGTACCATATATAATTACTCTCAGCTCAGTACCAATGTACTATATATTATTACTCTCAGCTCAGTACCAATGTACCATATATTATTACTCTCAGCTCAGTACCAGTGTACCATATATTATTACTCTCAGCTCAGTACCAATGTACCATATATTATTACTCTCAGCTCAGTACCAATGTACCATATATTATTACTCTCAGCTCAGTACCAGTGTACCATATATTATTACTCTCAGCTCAGTACCAATGTACCATATATTATTACTCTCAGCTCAGTACCAATGTACCATATATTATTACTCTCAGCTCAGTACCAATGTACCATATATTATTACTCTCAGCTCAGTACCAATGTACCATATATTATTACTCTCAGCTCAGTACCAATTTACCATATATTATTACTCTCAGCTCAGTACCAATGTACCATATATAATTACTCTCAGCTCAGTACCAATGTACCATATATTATTACTCTCAGCTCAGTACCAATGTACCATATATTATTACTCTCAGCTCAGTACCAATGTACCATATATTATTACTCTCAGCTCAGTACCAATGTACCATATATTATTACTCTCAGCTCAGTACCAATGTACCATATATTATTACTCTCAGCTCAGTACCAGTGTACCATATATTATTACTCTCAGCTCAGTACCAATGTACCATATATAATTACTCTCAGCTCAGTACCAATGTACCATATATTATTACTCTCAGCTCAGTACCAATGTAAAATATATTATTACTCTCAGCTCAGTACCAATGTACCATATATTATTACTCTCAGCTCAGTACCAATGTACCATATATTATTACTCTCAGCTCAGTACCAATGTACCATATATTATTACTCTCAGCTCAGTACCAGTGTACCATATATTATTACTCTCAGCTCAGTACCAATGTACCATATATTATTACTCTCAGCTCAGTACCAATGTACCATATATTATTACTCTCAGCTCAGTACCAATGTACCATATATTATTACTCTCAGCTCAGTACCAATGTACCATATATTATTACTCTCAGCTCAGTACCAATGTACCATATATTATTACTCTCAGCTCAGTACCAATGTACCATATATTATTACTCTCAGCTCAGTACCAATGTACCATATATTATTACTCTCAGCTCAGTACCAGTGTACCATATATTATTACTCTCAGCTCAGTACCAATGTACCATATATTATTACTCTCAGCTCAGTACCAATGTACCATATATTATTACTCTCAGCTCAGTACCAATGTACCATATATTATTACTCTCAGCTCAGTACCAATGTACCATATATTATTACTCTCAGCTCAGTACCAATGTACCATATATTATTACTCTCAGCTCAGTACAGTGCTAGAGGTGGTGGTGAGAGGTGGTGCTGTAGCTTGTGCTTGGCTCTGTCAGTCTCTGACGAGAAAGCGTGTGTGGAGAATGGAAATATTATGTGCCAGTGATTCAATTCGAATTCTCTTTAGTGTATATGTAAAATTGGATTCTGTTTAGTGTATATGTATATAGAATTTCAATTGGATTTATTTAGTGTACATATAATATTTTAATTGGATTCTTTTTAGTGTGTATGTAACATGTATATAAAATTCTAATTGAATTTTATTTAGTACATACATAAAATTTTGATTGGATTCTTTTTACTATATGTATAAATAAAATTTCACATCGCATCCTTCTAGTGTACATAAAATTTTAATTTCATTCTATTTAGTGCATAAATATATTTTATTTTCATTCTATTTAGCGCATAAATATATTTTAATTGCATCCTTTTAGTGTTTGTATTGTTTAATTGAATTTTTTTAGTGTACCCCAACATTGGCCCGATAATCATTGCTACCTGGGGAAATGTAAAATTCTAATTGGACTCTTTTTAGTGTATATAATACATATATGTAAAAAATCAATTGCTAATAACTTTGTCATTATATCGTGACTTTTTTTAATTAAGTAAATACATTGTTAAAATGGTCCGAAAATTTATATGAATCTTTAATTTATTTATTCTATAAAATCTGTCATTTTGAGGATTTTATAAATATGTTATTTTAATCGTTTATTAGCATTTTCACATTTACGATCATATTAGTATTTTTTTTCTCTTATGATCGAAAATCTTGACCCGTCCAATAACTTGGAACCTAACCGCAGTCATTAAATAAATTAATCTTTATAGCAATCACTGAAATCACAATAAATAATTTACACAAATTTTGAAGTGTTTCAATTTAGTTTGTACTAGTGTACTTGCCCGTTAAGAATAATATCAGCTGTAAGAAGTTTAATGTTATGCAAAAGTTTTTATTACTTGATAACATCACTCTACATCCATATGTTCTTATACATAAGCATATGCTGTCATCACGATAAGAAATCTCTGTTCAATATTTGTTCTAATATTCACTATAAAACTTTATTTGTATTCTTGAATGGCACTTACTATATCAAATATAAATCTTTATGAGATATATATAATTGAATAATCTTTTATAATCGAATAAAATGTTATGATAAGCAATAATAGATAAACCTCTCAATCTTCTATGGCCCCACCATTACTTTCTCTCTCAATCTTCTATGGCCCCACCATTACTCTCTCTCAATCATCTATGGCCCCACCATAACTCTCTCTCAATCTTCTATGGCCCCACCATAACTTTCACTTTTCATTTCGATCAAAGTTATAAAATATATTTTCAAAATGCTACTCTTTCCCAGCATCTTTTCTCCTTTATTTCATACCTTAGTTGCTTTTTTCGACTCTATGAAATTGAAAACTCTGAGCCTGAATTTGACATTTCGTAGATTAGGTTCCGATGAACCCAACTGGAAAATCTTTGAAGAAATTGCAATCAATTTTTTAATTAAAAAGTTCTATAACGTTAGAGTCCTCTGACACTCACAGTACTGGGACAGTGGGGTTACCTACCAATCTGACCTTCAGAAGATTCTGTTTGACCTGTCATGACCTGTGCTAACGCCCACTGTCCGAGTACTGTGGGTGTTCCTAGACTTAATAATTTGCTCAAAGATTTCTAGCTACAAATTACTAATTAATAAACACAGAAAAATATTAGCTAAAAAGTTTATGTTAAGATTAAGAAAATTAATAATGAAAAAACTGTATAAACTCTATATAAAATAAAAGTTGAAAAACTTTATATAAATCCTAAGTAAAATATTAGTGAAAAAACTTATATATAATTTAATTTAAATAATAATGAAAAACTTTATAGATAACTTAAGCAAAGTATTATATTCTGATATAAGTTAATTAACTAAATAATCGTGAAAAAACTTTATAGATAACTTAAGTAAAATATTAGTGAAAAACTTTATATAAAACTCAAGTAAAATATTAGAGGGAAAACTTTCTATAAAATCCAAGTGTTGTTCTTTGCTAGTTTATAACACTCTGCCTTATTTCAATTAGAAACTTGAGCCTCTGGAGCATCTGAGCCATAAAATGAGACTAAATCCACTCATGCGTACGGACGAGATAATCGAATTCTCCGACATAAAACTTGGCGTGAATTTACCCAGAGAAATTACAGTGATTATTAATTGTAAATAGATTAAGAGGAGGATTAAATGGTGAAGGCTTCTGTACCGTATTTAGTGATTAAAGATTCACTAACAACATTTAGTGAGTTAAATGTTAGAACAAATACACTAACAATATTTAGTGAGTTAAATATTAGAACAAATGCACTAACAATATTTAGTGAGTTAAATGTTACAACAAATACACTAACAATATTTAGTGAGTTAAATGTTACAACAAATACACTAACAATATTTAGTGAGTTAAATATTAGAACAAATGCACTAACAATATTTAGTGAGTTAAATGTTACAACAAATACACTAACAATATTTAGTGAGTTAAATGTTACAACAAATACA
This sequence comes from Caprella mutica, assembly GCA_947561585.1. Lineage (NCBI taxonomy): Eukaryota > Metazoa > Arthropoda > Malacostraca > Amphipoda > Caprellidae > Caprella > Caprella mutica. Next base: position 27,079 of record CANNZV010001267.1, on the reverse strand, counting down.
CTAACAATATTTAGTGAGTTAAATATTAGAACAAATACACTAACAATATTTAGTGAGTTAAATGTTACAACAAATACACTAACAATATTTAGTGAGTTAAATATTAGAACAAATACACTAACAATATTTAGTGAGTTAAATGTTACAACAAATACACTAACAATATTTAGTGAGTTAAATGTTACAACAAATACACTAACAATATTTAGTGAGTTAAATGTTACAACAAATACACTAACAATATTTAGTGAGTTAAATGTAACAACAAATACACTAACAATATTTAGTGAGTTAAATGTTACAACAAATACACTAACAATATTTAGTGAGTTAAATGTAACAACAAATACACTAACAATATTTAGTGAGTTAAATGTTACAACAAATACACTAACAATATTTAGTGAGTTAAATGTAACAACAAATACACTAACAATATTTAGTGAGTTAAATGTTAGAACAAATACACTAACAATATTTAGTGAGTTAAATGTTACAACAAATACACCAACAATATTTAGTGAGTTAAATATTTGGATCTTTTCTGAAATCACGAAACATTTCAAAATAAAGAGAAATATTTGTATATTCAATACCCAGTTCACAGAGTTTGTTGATAAGTCTTTCATATTTAGTTATTATTTTCATTTTCCAGGTATTTACCTGTCAGCCTGTCTCAACCATGCCATTGTTGAGATCACTCTTTGAACAACTGAAGAAGAAGCCATTTGTTCTTTTCTAAGTTATTGATTGAATGGAGAGGTGGTAAGAGAAGTAGTCAAAGAGGATTAGTATTCAAACAATACGTTATTTGAGGGAATGCAATTGATGTATGACATAGTAATCATCTTATACTATGGATATCCTAGCAACAATGAGAGAATTTCAGTCCAAAATAAAGTTTGTGATATTTTCTGTACAGTCTAAAGTACAGTCTAATGTACAGTTTAAAGTACAGTCTAAAGTACAGTCTAAAGTACAGTCTGAAGTACAGTCTAATGTACAGTCTAAAGTACAGTCTGAAGTACAGTCTAAAGTACAGTCTAAAGTACAGTCTAAAGTACAGTCTGAAGTACAGTCTGAAGTACAGTCTGAAGTACAGTCTAATGTACAGTCTAAAGTACAGTCTGAAGTACAGTCTAAAGTACAGTCTAATGTACAGTCTAAAGTACAGTCTGAAGTACAGTCTAAAGTACAGTCTGAAGTACAGTCTGAAGTACAGTCTAATGTACAGTCTGAAGTACAGTCTGAAGTACAGTCTGAAGTACAGTCTAAAGTACAGTCTGAAGTACAGTCTAAAGTACAGTCTGAAGTACAGTCTGAAGTACAGTCTGAAGTACAGTCTGAAGTACAGTCTAATGTACAGTCTGAAGTACAGTCTGAAGTACAGTCTAAAGTACAGTCTGAAGTACAGTCTAAAGTACAGTCTGAAGTACAGTCTGAAGTACAGTCTGAAGTACAGTCTAATGTACAGTCTGAAGTACAGTCTGAAGTACAGTCTGAAGTACAGTCTAATGTACAGTCTGAAGTACAGTCTAAAGTACAGTCTAATGTACAGTCTAAAGTACAGTCTGAAGTACAGTCTAAAGTACAGTCTGAAGTACAGTCTGAAGTACAGTCTAATGTACAGTCTGAAGTACAGTCTGAAGTACAGTCTGAAGTACAGTCTAAAGTACAGTCTGAAGTACAGTCTAAAGTACAGTCTGAAGTACAGTCTGAAGTACAGTCTGAAGTACAGTCTAAAGTACAGTCTAAAGTACAGTCTGAAGTACAGTCTAATGTACAGTCTGAAGTACAGTCTGAAGTACAGTCTGAAGTACAGTCTAAAGTACAGTCTGAAGTACAGTCTGAAGTACAGTCTGAAGTACAGTCTAAAGTACAGTCTGAAGTACAGTCTGAAGTACAGTCTAATGTACAGTCTGAAGTACAGTCTGAAGTACAGTCTGAAGTACAGTCTAAAGTACAGTCTGAAGTACAGTCTAAAGTACAGTCTGAAGTACAGTCTGAAGTACAGTCTGAAGTACAGTCTAAAGTACAGTCTAATGTACAGTCTGAAGTACAGTCTGAAGTACAGTCTGAAGTACAGTCTGAAGTACAGTCTGAAGTACAGTCTGAAGTACAGTCTAAAGTACAGTCTGAAGTACAGTCTAAAGTACAGTCTGAAGTACAGTCTGAAGTACAGTCTAAAGTACAGTCTAAAGTACAGTCTGAAGTACAGTCTAAAGTACAGTCTGAAGTACAGTCTAAAGTACAGTCTGAAGTACAGTCTAATGTTCAGTCTAATGTACAGTCTGAAGTACAGTCTGAAGTACAGTCTGAAGTACAGTCTAAAGTACAGTCTGAAGTACAGTCTAAAGTACAGTCTGAAGTACAGTCTGAAGTACAGTCTAAAGTACAGTCTGAAGTACAGTCTGAAGTACAGTCTAATGTACAGTCTGAAGTACAGTCTGAAGTACAGTCTGAAGTACAGTCTAAAGTACAGTCTGAAGTACAGTCTAAAGTACAGTCTGAAGTACAGTCTGAAGTACAGTCTGAAGTACAGTCTAAAGTACAGTCTAATGTACAGTCTGAAGTACAGTCTGAAGTACAGTCTGAAGTACAGTCTGAAGTACAGTCTGAAGTACAGTCTGAAGTACAGTCTAAAGTACAGTCTGAAGTACAGTCTAAAGTACAGTCTGAAGTACAGTCTGAAGTACAGTCTAAAGTACAGTCTAAAGTACAGTCTGAAGTACAGTCTAAAGTACAGTCTGAAGTACAGTCTAAAGTACAGTCTGAAGTACAGTCTAATGTTCAGTCTAATGTACAGTCTGAAGTACAGTCTGAAGTACAGTCTGAAGTACAGTCTAAAGTACAGTCTGAAGTACAGTCTAAAGTACAGTCTGAAGTACAGTCTAAATTTCATCTCTAACTTTTTTCTGAATGAACGAATTATTCTCGATAAAATGATATAACTTTGTAAATACATTCAATAAGATTAAATTAACTTAACTTCCGCATCGTTCATTAGTTCACTAAGGAGGAATATCTTTTATATTGTAGCTACATAATAATATAAACATGAATCCAAAATTACTACAACTTACATGTATACAGACTGTTAAGCCTGGTTTACACGTACATATAAATCTTCATACCGACAGTAAGACCTCAGATCGAAGCAAAACTCCGACTCATCTAATTTATCTCAACATCTGTCAAGTTTTACTATTCAAGCAGTGGCACAACCTCTTGCACACTGCAGCTGTACAACTGACAAGATATTGCCTTTGATGCCCAGTTGCGAAACACGACTCTAGCAAATGGTTAATATGGGCTTTTGTGTTTTTAATGATGGCTGTCATGAAATACGACACCTACCAAATATAAAAATTATATACCACACCTCCATCTATGTAACTATAATACAAATATTTGTTATATTTATTTTAATTATTATTGAATTCAAATGATTTCATTACTAATACTTGAATGTAAATTAAAAGGAGTCGGATTGCTTTAAGATCGTCTCTATATAACTGTCATGAAAAGCGACTCTCCTGAATTTCTCCCCGTAGGAATACTGAAGAGATACGATTTAATTGCAATGTGAGGAGAATTTCTATCAATGAATTTATAAGAATGCCTTTATACCCCAGTTGCGAAGCATGACTCATTGCAAAATATAATAGGATAATTGGGTTATGCTTATGATATGATTAGGTTAGGATAGGAAATTTACACATATTACCAAAACTACGATTTAGAATGAACTACATTTTTAAATGAAACCAAAACTAAGTTTTAGTTGTCTCTTTATCACATGGCAGAATATTTTAAGATCGAGGAGTCGGATTGAATTTTTGTATTTGAAAGGAGTCGTATTTCGCAACTGGGCCCCACTGATGGTAATCAGGAGGTCGAAATCGGACAGGTGGGAGAAGACATAAACACGTGTGCTGACTTTGGCTGAAATACATATGGCCATGTATATTTTTTTATGTACAGTGTAACTTTATTACGAAATACGTACAGCATTATTAGTTATAAGTTTTTTAGTTCCTCTCAAATTGTAGTTTTTATTAGTTTTTATTTTCGTGATATTGAAAGTTATTTCATGAAAAGGAAAATTCAATTTTGAGATGTACTTAAAGTGTATCCACATCAGAACTGCAAGCATATATTGCTCAACAATTTGAATTCTTTCATTATCATGGATTTTAACGCAAGTACATGGGGTGGAGATTGTTTTTGGTTATTATTTTATATATAATGTAATCTATTTATATTATATTTAATTATGTTGCTATCTCCTTTTTTCGTTTTCAAAGTAAATACATTTCATCTCTTCGGTGAAATGTCCATTCGGTGAAATGTCCGTTCGTTTAAGTGTCATTCTGCAAAGTGTCCATCATCCCAAAAATCGTACAAGAAAATAATCATTTAGATTTTCGAATGTACAGTTTGGATCAGATCTGAAGACCTGATCATTAGATATATCTGTATCTACAGACCTGATCATTAGATATATCTGTATCTATAGACCTGATCATTAGATATATCTGTATCTACAGACCTGATCATTAGATATATCTGTATCTACAGACCTGATCATTAGATATATCTGTATCTATAGACCTGATCATTAGATATATCTGTATCTACAGACCTGATCATTAGATATATCTGTATCTACAGACCTGATCATTAGATATATCTGTATCTACAGACCTGATCATTAGATATATCTGTATCTACAGACCTGATCATTAGATATATCTGTATCTACAGACCTGATCATTAGATATATCTGTATCTACAGACCTGATCATTAGATATATCTGTATCTACAGACCTGATCATTAGATATATCTGTATCTATAGACCTGATCATTAGATATATCTGTATCTACAGACCTGATCATTAGATATATCTGTATCTACAGACCTGATCATTAGATATATCTGTATCTACAGACCTGATCATTAGATATATCTGTATCTACAGACCTGATCATTAGATATATCTGTATCTACAGACCTGATCATTAGATATATCTGTATCTACAGACCTGATCATTAGATATATCTGTATCTACAGACCTGATCATTAGATATATCTGTATCTACAGACCTGATCATTAGATATATCTGTATCTACAGACCTGATCATTAGATATATCTGTATCTACAGACCTGATCATTAGATATATCTGTATCTACAGACCTGATCATTAGATATATCTGTATCTACAGACCTGATCATTAGATATATCTGTATCTACAGACCTGATCATTAGATATAACTGTATCTACAGACCTGATCATTAGATATATCTGTATCTACAGACCTGATCATTAGATATATCTGTATCTACAGACCTGATCATTAGATATAACAGTATCTACAGACCTGATCATTAGATATATCTGTATCTACAGACCTGATCATTAGATATATCTGTATCTACAGACCTGATCATTAGATATAACTGTATCTACAGACCTGATCATTAGATATATCTGTATCTACAGACCTGATCATTAGATATAACTGTATCTACAGACCTGATCATTAGATATATCTGTATCTACAGACCTGATCAATAGATATATCTGTATCTACAGACCTGATCATTAGATATATCTGTATCTACAGACCTGATCATTAGATATATCTGTATCTACAGACCTGATCATTAGATATATCTGTATCTACAGACCTGATCATTAGATATATCTGTATCTACAGACCTGATCATTAGATATATCTGTATCTACAGACCTGATCATTAGATATAACTGTATCTACAGACCTGATCATTAGATATATCTGTATCTACAGACCTGATCATTAGATATATCTGTATCTACAGACCTGATCATTAGATATAACTGTATCTACAGACCTGATCATTAGATATATCTGTATCTACAGACCTGATCATTAGATATATCTGTATCTACAGACCTGATCATTAGATATAACTGTATCTACAGACCTGATCATTAGATATATCTATATCTACAGACCTGATCATTAGATATAACTGTATCTACAGACCTGATCATTAGATATATCTGTATCTACAGACCTGATCAATAGATATATCTGTATCTACAGACCTGATCATTAGATATATCTGTATCTACAGACCTGATCATTAGATATATCTGTATCTACAGACCTGATCATTAGATATAACTGTATCTACAGACCTGATCATTAGATATATCTGTATCTACAGACCTGATCATTAGATATATCTGTATCTACAGACCTGATCATTAGATATAACTGTATCTACAGACCTGATCATTAGATATATCTGTATCTACAGACCTGATCATTAGATTTATCTGTATCTACAGACCTGATCATTAGATATATCTGTATCTTCAGACCTGATTTAGATACATCTGTATCTACAGACCTGATCATTAGATATATCTGTATCTACAGACCTGATCATTAGATTTATCTGTATCTACAGACCTGATCATTAGATATATCTGTATCTACAGACCTGATTTAGATATATCTGTATCTACAGACCTGATCATTAGATATATCTGTATCTACAGACCTGATTTAGATATATCTGTATCTACAGACCTGATCATTAGATATATCTGTACGTTTTAACCAGGCTTTAAAATAATAAAATGTGTCGCGAAGTCATAGCTCAGATACATTGAAATCTATTGTATTTTGCATGACAAAAATAATGAGTGAAATTTCATCAGTGATTATTTGAACCGAATTTCATTGGTAGGTATCTTTTTTAAATGAACTTCATTAATATTTTCTCGTTATTTGAAGCAGGAAGGAGAAAATTATGAATTCAATTAAACAAAGAAACTCTTTGTTATTTTCGAGTCTGTAGACTCAGAAACACACGAGTTTCTGTAGACTCCTTGAACTTAAATAATAATTGTAATTTGAATTGATAACATGATAGTAGTAGTGAAAACTTAACTAAAGAGAGAGAGAGAGAGAGATATTAATTGTAATGTGGTACTTGTGATAATTCGATATATGTACATAGTTACAAAACTGTATGAAAATATATTGAAATCTTATACACACATTGCAGTATATCAAATATTGTATAGATATACCATATAATGTATAGATATACCATATAATGTATAGATATACCATATAATGTATAGATATACCATATAATGTATAGATATACCATATAATGTATAGATATACCATATAATGTATAGATATACCATATAATGTATAGATGTACCATATAATGTATAGATATACCATATAATGTATAGATATACCATATAATGTATAGATATACCATATAATGTATAGATATACCATTTAGCTCTGTTGAAGAATTGATAGAAAGTAGACACTGAGTTTAGGTAAACTCCAAGTTATCGAATTGTTTTGCTTTTCCGATTATAAATGAATTTTTGACTGTTAATTCGTATCCATAATAGCTACAGGTTTAAGTCAAACCGAATCTAAATTAAAATAAATTTCAAATTATTGTTATCTTTTTGAAAATTATAATAATTTGACACACACACTCTTTATGTATGCTTTTTTGGCACTGAGAGGATTCGGTACTGGGCCTGACGTGTGTGAAACTGTCGGTTGAATTTAAAGTAACGCTATGTTTTTTAACGGACACTGAGGCACTGAGATTACATGTCACGGATAGAACAGTGCCGTGTGTGGACCAGCCTTAGAGTTGTTTATTCAGCGATACAACTCTACTCTAACTGTTTAATTAACGGACATGTCTGTAATTTCTCTGTGACGTCACTTGCTGCTTTTTGAAGATAATTAACGAGTGGTGTGTTTACTTCTGTCTTCTTAACATTGTCAAACACTGCAAGTTACTAGGGGCAAATTGCAAGTTATTAAACGGTTCCACATTTTCGATCATGTAAGAAAAATTATATTGTTATAGTTAACTAAATATTATCAAACACCTTCTTCTTGTTTGATCGCAATTGTGGAACTGTTCCTTAATTCAGATCTTACCCTACTTTTGTAACTCACATTTAAGTTCGTAGTTGACTGTAGAGACATTTAGATAATTAATTACCTTAGTGTTTTAATTAGAATTAGGCACTGTACACACTTAATTATAGCCTTCAGAAAAGGACGTTATTGTGGTGCCATACATAAATTAGGAATAGCCCTACTTAAATCTTCTATGGCCCCACCATAACTATTCATCTAAGAAAAAATAATTTTGTTGTGGTAGAATCCTTTCTCAACTTTTCTGAATTCCATAAATTTATCTCTCAATTAGAAAAGTTATATTGGGGCCAGCCATAGAAGATTAATTGGTGTCCCCTCTCAATCTTCTATGGCCTCACTAAAACTTTCTCTCTCAATCTTCTATGGCCCCACCATAACTTTCACTCTCAATCTTCTATGGCCCCACTAAAATACTATCACTGACTGTTACTACAATCGCGTGCTTTGTCAGAAATGAGTGCGTGTTCTACTCCCTTAAATCACATTATGTTGTTTGCAAATAAAAATACTCGGGTAGAAGCGCAATAAAGGCTACTCAACAATTTACCTAATTCTAGTCGCGGCAATTCACAGTCAAATTGTTTATACATTCAATATTAATGTTTCATTTGTTTGAATGTACTAACATTGTGAATAAATTATTATAATTAAAGGAATTGAATTCAAAATATAAATAAAAGTGTATTTTAATCATGAAAAGAGGAATTACAAACAATGGGTTTGGTGATATAGTCAATTTACTCATCGTAACAAAGTAGACAAAATTAAAGGGCTTGGTAGTTATAAACCTCAATAGATCTTTAACTTGTTAACTTTGATATACTAACAATAAATAACGAGTTTGTATTGTTTAACTCACTTTAATTGCAATAACTCTTTAACAACTACACTCCTCTGGGGGGGGGGGGGGACATTAGAAAAACATCAAATAATGTTTAAATTTATTCCATATGATCATATTCTACCAATAAAAAGCGTACAATTAAATGTAGGTTATGCTAAATAATGATTTCAAATAATTGAAGAACACGAAGCTCTTCCCAACTCTGAGATTAGAATTTATTAAAAATGATCTCTTTAAATATTTACTTTTTCTGAACAGGTTTTCCATCTGATATTGATGTACCGAAAAAAAAGTTTGGCTTATTTTTTAGACGTGAAGAGTGAATGATGACGTCATCTTTACAAAGGCACGTGACTTAAGTTATATTATAGAACAATAACAGAAAATATGAAAGGAGGTATATCGTATCCTCTGACATTTAATCATCGCAACTCTATACCCAGAGGCAAGAGATCTGACTGACTGGCAAGAAAAATAAATAAATATCAGCCGAACTGTTGATGCTATGAATAATTGTTGATGATGTTAGTAACTGTTGATGCTATTAGTAACTGTTGATGCTATTAGTAACTGTTGATGCTATTAGTAACAGTTGATGATGTTAGTAATTGTTGATGATGTTAGTAACTGTTGATGCTATTAGTAACTGTTGATGCTATTAGTAACTGTTGATGCTATTAGTAACAGTTGATGATGTTAGTAATTGTTGATGCTATTAGTAACTGTTGATGCTATTAGTAACTGTTGATGCTATTAGTAACTGTTGATGCTATTAGTAACTGTTGATGCTATTAGTAACTGTTGATGCTATGAATAATTGTTGATGATGTTAGTAACTGTTGATGCTATTAGTAACTGTTGATGCTATTAGTAACTGTTGATGCTATTAGTAACAGTTGATGATGTTAGTAATTGTTGATGCTATTAGTAACTGTTGATGCTATTAGTAACTGTTGATGCTATTAGTAACTGTTGATGCTATTAGTAACTGTTGATGCTATCAGTAACTGTTGATGATGTTAGTAACTGTTGATGCTATTAGTAACTGTTGATGCTATGAATAATTGTTGATGATGTTAGTAACTGTTGATGCTATTAGTAACTGTTGATGCTATTAGTAACTGTTGATGCTATGAATAATTGTTGATGATGTTAGTAACTGTTGATGCTATTAGTAACTGTTGATGCTATTAGTAACTGTTGATGCTATGAATAATTGTTGATGATGTTAGTAACTGTTGATGCTATTAGTAACTGTTGATGCTATGAATAATTGTTGATGCTATTAGTAACTGTTGATGCTATTAGTAACTGTTGATGCTATTAGTAACTGTTGATGCTATTAGTAACTGTTGATGCTATCAGTAACTGTTGATGCTATTAGTAACTGTTGATGCTATCAGTAACTGTTGATGCTATTAGTAACTGTTGATGCTATGAATAATTGTTGATGATGTTAGTAACTGTTGATGCTATTAGTAACTGTTGATGCTATGAATAATTGTTGATGCTATTAGTAACTGTTGATGCTATTAGTAACTGTTGATGCTATTAGTAACTGTTGATGCTATTAGTAACTGTTGATGCTATCAGTAACTGTTGATGCTATTAGTAACTGTTGATGCTATGAATAATTGTTGATGATGTTAGTAACTGTTGATGCTATTAGTAACTGTTGATGCTATTAGTAACTGTTGATGCTATGAATAATTGTTGATGATGTTAGTAACTGTTGATGCTATTAGTAACTGTTGATGCTATTAGTAACTGTTGATGCTATGAATAATTGTTGATGATGTTAGTAACTGTTGATGCTATTAGTAACTGTTGATGCTATGAATAATTGTTGATGATGTTAGTAACTGTTGATGCTATTAGTAACTGTTGATGATGTTAGTGATTGTTGATGATGTAAGTAACTGTTGAAATATTGTCAAGATGTTTCAAAGAATTGAAAAAACCTACACAGATTCCTTATCTTCAAAATTTCTAATATCTTCAAGAAGTTAAAAGATGAAGAATCTGTGTAGGTTTTACAATAATCTACAATATCTTGACAATATTTCAACTGTTACTACCAACTGCTTACAATTACTATTATTCTTATTAGTACATGGTTCTTTCATTTTCATTCTTCAAATACTTGTAACTCATTAATTGGTGCGAATTATTGAACAAGGCTAGTCTAGACCCTGGGAACAATTCCATGTGAATACCATGTGGCACTTACTCATTTGAAACATGTGTATACCATGTGACACTTACTCATTTAAAACATGTGTATACCATGTGACACTTACTCATTTAAAACATGTGTATACCATGTGACACTTACTCATTTAAAACATGTGTATACCATGTGGCACTTACTCATTTAAAACATGTGTATACCATGTGACACTTACTCATTTAAAACATGTGTATACCATGTGACACTTACTCATTTAAAACATGTGTATACCATGTGGCACTTACTCATTTAAAACATGTGTATACCATGTGGCACTTACTCATTTGAAACATGTGTATACCATGTGGCACTTACTCATTTAAAACATGTGTATACCATGTGACACTTACTCATTTAAAACATGTGTATACCATGTGGCACTTACTCATTTGAAACATGTGTATACCATGTGGCACTTACTCATTTGAAACATGTGTATACCATGTGGCACTTACTCATTTAAAACATGTGTATACCATGTGACACTTACTCATTTAAAACATGTGTATACCATGTGGCACTTACTCATTTAAAACATGTGTATACCATGTGACACTTACTCATTTAAAACATGTGTATACCATGTGGCACTTACTCATTTGAAACATGTGTATACCATGTGGTACTTACTTATTTAAAACATGTGTATACCATGTGACACTTACTCATTTGAAACATGTGTATACCATGTGGTACTTACTCATTTAAAACATGTGTATACCATGTGACACTTACTCATTTAAAACATGTGTATACCATGTGGTACTTACTCATTTAAAACATGTGTATACCATGTGGCACTTACTCATTTAAAACATGTGTATACCATGTGGCACTTACTCATTTAAAATATGGTAAACTAGACTAGATTATGTGCACCCAGTAGAGCGCATACCTTCCCCGCCGCTTTGACCCATTCTCTCCCAAAATATAATAAGCTATTAACTGGATAATGACCAATCGTCCCACCAAGTTTCATGCAATTTGGTTGAATACTTTTTGAGTTACAAATTACCTTGACCTTGACCTTTGACCGAATCGATCCCAAAATTCTACCAGATGGTTCCTGAACATTGATCAATCGTCCCATCAAATGTCAAGCAATTTGGTTGAATACTTTCGAGTTATTAAGTTAAAAATGGCCTTGACCTTGATCTTTGACCTTTGACCCGATCACTCCCAATATTTAACAAGTAGTTCCTAGACATAAACCAATTGTTCTATCAAAATTCAGGTCATTTGGGTGAATATTTTTGAGTTATTAAATTATAAATGGCCTTGACCTTGACCTATCTTCCGACCGCTCTCATAATTTAACCAAATGGCTCCTGAATATTGACCAATCGCCTTATAAAGTTTCATGCAATATGGTAGAATTACCTTTTGAGTAATGATGACGTTGATCTTGACCTTTCACCGGATCACTCCTTAAATTCTGCCATTAGGTTCCTGGACATTGACTAATCGTCCTACTAATTTTTAGGCAATTTGGTTGAATACTTTTTTAGTTAAGCGAATAGCAACAAGATAATTAAATAAATGCCGGGTAAAATAAAACCTTCCACAAATTTGCAAAGGTGGAGAGGGGGTAACTACCCCCTCTCCAGCCAGGTTTGATAGTGACGAAATGTATACTTTATTGTTTTTCACTTTAAAATAGGCATACCTTATTTAGGGAGATAATTGTCATTTTTTCGGCAAAAGTGTCATTCGGCGAATGTGTTTTAGGCTAATGTGTTTTAGGCTAATGTGTTTTAGGCTAATGTGTTTTAGGCTAATGTGTTTTAGGCTAATGTGTTTTAGGCTAATGTGTTTTAGGCTAATGTGTTTTAGGCTAATGTGTTTTAGGCTAATGTGTTTTAGGCTAATGTGTTTTAGGCTAATGTGTTTTAGGCTAATGTGTTTTAGGCTAATGTGTTTTCGTCTAATGTGTTTTCGGCTAATGTGTTTTAGGCTAATGTGTTTTAGGCTAATGTGTTTTAGGCTAATGTGTTTTAGGCTAATGTGTTTTAGGCTAATGTGTTTTAGGCTAATGTGTTTTCGGCTAATGTGTTTTAGGCTAATGTGTTTTAGGCTAATGTGTTTTAGGCTAATGTGTTTTAGGCTAATGTGTTTTTGGCTAATGTGTTTTAGGCTAATGTGTTTTCGGCTAATGTGTTTTAGGCTAATGTGTTTTCGGCTAATGTGTTTTCGGCTAATGTGTTTTAGGCTAATGTGTTTTAGGCTAATGTGTTTTAGGCTAATGTGTTTTCGGCTAATGTGTTTTCGGCTAATGTGTTTTAGGCTAATGTGTTTTAGGCTAATGTGTTTTAGGCTAATGTGTTTTAGGCTAATGTGTTTTAGGCTAATGTGTTTTAGGCTAATGTGTTTTAGGCTAATGTGTTTTAGGCTAATGTGTTTTAGGCTAATGTGTTTTCGTCTAATGTGTTTTCGGCTAATGTGTTTTAGGCTAATGTGTTTTAGGCTAATGTGTTTTAGGCTAATGTGTTTTAGGCTAATGTGTTTTAGGCTAATGTGTTTTCGGCTAATGTGTTTTAGGCTAATGTGTTTTAGGCTAATGTGTTTTAGGCTAATGTGTTTTAGGCTAATGTGTTTTAGGCTAATGTGTTTTAGGCTAATGTGTTTTCGGCTAATGTGTTTTAGGCTAATGTGTTTTCGGCTAATGTGTTTTCGGCTAATGTGTTTTAGGCTAATGTGTTTTAGGCTAATGTGTTTTAGGCTAATGTGTTTTCGGCTAATGTGTTTTCGGCTAATGTGTTTTAGGCTAATGTGTTTTAGGCTAATGTGTTTTAGGCTAATGTGTTTTAGGCTAATGTGTTTTAGGCTAATGTGTTTTAGGCTAATGTGTTTTAGGCTAATGTGTTTTAGGCTAATGTGTTTTAGGCTAATGTGTTTTAGGCTAATGTGTTTTCGGCAAAATGACCTAAATCCGTGCTTTATATATGATATTGTATTGGATTAGTAATTTTGTGTATTTTTGGTACCTTGCTGTTACCATTTCTAAATGTCATCCCCGTTACCAAACAAGAACTGAAATAGTCAAAATCATTATTGAAAAAACCACTACTCTATAACGGTATAGCCAATGCAATGCGTACCTACCTAGTGAAACCACTACTCTATAACGGTATAGCCAATGCAATGCGTACCTACCTAGTGAAACCACTACTCTATAACGGTATAGCCAATGCAATGCGTACCTACCTAGTGAAACCACTACTCTATAACGGTATAGCCAATGCAATGCGTACCTACCTAGTGAAACCACTACTCTATAACGGTATAGCCAATGCAATGCGTACCTACCTAGTGAAACCACTACTCTATAACGGTATAGCCAATGCAATGCGTACCTACCTAGTGAAACTGAAAAAAAGCGTATCATAGAAAAGGCAAAACTAACTTTAAATAATTCAAGAAAGTTCTCAACATAAAAACACATATGGTAAATAGGTGTTTTTATGATAGTTAAACAGGTACATTCAATGTGGGTGACACATATATTTTTATTGAAGAAAAGTGTAAAAAAATCTACGATTCAACAAGCCCTTATATACGTAATTGCTGTAAAAGAAATTTTCGGGCAAATTAAGAAAATTGAAATATTAAAACAGCATGGCGGTATAAAATAATACTTGTACTACATTGCCACAATAAAATCATTCAGCCATTTACTAACCATGTGTGTGAAATGTGTAATTGTTTGCAGGGGAATGTTTGCAAATTACGAACTTAAAAAAACATGAATTCTAAGAAAGTTCAATACTTTCTCAGAGCCCCCGCACACGAGCCTCATTTTAACGAGCATCTTTAGACGCTCGTTAAAATAGTTAAAATATTGACAATTATTTTTGACGCAAGAAAAAAAACTAATATGGTTGAATATTATATCAACTTTATTAAACTTTTTATTGTGAAAACTTCGAGGCGTAATTAGAGTAACTGTTCATAATTTTTAGACTCATTCCCTAGAGCCTTTGTGTGGAGCTGAAATAGATCAGGCAGCCATAAATTAGAGAGAGTAAACTAATTATATTTCGCTTATATTATTCCTTTTGTAATCCTAACTCTTGTATTCATTCTTTTTCTTTTCATTGAATAAACACTGCAAGTAATTTGTTATTTGCATTACATTTTCAGCTCTAATAATATGTATTCTTTGTGTCACTGAAATCGGTCAATCGGCTGTTCAAGGATTTTGTCAGCAAATTGCAAAGATAGTAATAACGCATTGAAATATATCCTATTTTTTTTGGAATATTAAGCTATTGAAATTGGTACTTTAGCAAAGGGTAAGAATTTAATTACAAGATCCGAATTAAATATAGAATACAATTTCAATAGCTTATCATTAATCTAGGCAAATTTCCATGCCTAATATAATGGATATCATATATATCGAGTATTGCTTTAAATAAACTGATTAAAAAAATGTTTTTTTGGTGTAAACAGTTTCACATCGAACAGTTACACATTTTGATCATATAAGGGAAAGTATATAATATTTAACTTCTAATTTAATTGGTTTAATTTTAATTGATGATCCAAGAAAACTTAGATAACAATTATTTACACTTTTTTCTAATATGATCGTAAATTTGGAACTGTCTGATAACATGAAATTTACCCTCTCTTTGATAATTTCCATTCCAGTCACCATTTTCAAGACGAGTAGCTTGAGTTGGCTGTAAATAGAAAACCTATATACCTACTACATATACTCTGGAATATATTTGTAGTTATTTAGCAAATTCTATGAGTTAGCAGCTTATCAAAGTGAAAGTCTGGGCAGAAATCTCCAATTTATTCCGTTTCCAGTACATGTAAAGATTTTACTCTGATTAAAATAGCAACTGAACCTTTGCTCTTTTTATAAGAGGGAAGATATTTGAATTCAAATTTTGAGACTGCAAAATATCTCAAATTGAAAACACCAGAATTGGTTTGCTGAAATTCTCTTTTCTGCAATCAAGGAGGACATTCTAGGAGCATAGCACGAAATTTCCGAATTACTTTGTTGTCTCTGCAATCAAAACAATCAGAAGAAAAAGAAGGGTGAGCTCTCTGGCAAATTGTAGCGTGGAAGTGAATGAGCGTTAGGAATGCAATTTTAGAAGGCGTTACATCAGGTGTTTCTTTACCGACACCATTTCGATTTCATTAGAGAGGTGTTTATTGTTATTGTGCACAGAGAACCAATATAACTAATATAATTCTTCCTACACCTCTAGGGAATTTATGCTATGTTAGATAATATATTTGTTTTGCTTTCCTGTACTCTGCGCCACATTCCAATATAAGTCGCTGTGCTTTAGGATATTTGTTACAGTTTTCATTTATTGCATATTTATATATGCATTTCATTTTAAGATAGATGCAGTAGAGTAGGTAGTAGTTTTTTGACAGATTTTCCAAGTTCTGAAGTACATTTTGGTGCTATCCTCTAGGAAATTAAAAACAATTCTTGACAACCGTTTTATAAAATATTTTTGATCATTTTATTCACAATATTTCATCGTCTTACAAACGACATCTTCAGTTAAAATATGTTTATTAATAAAAACAATGAAAGTTAAGAGAAATTCTATAATAATGTACTGTTTCTTCAGATATATTTTACCTGAAGATGTCGTTTGTATGACGATGAAATATTGTGAATAAAATTTTCACTTTTTTTTTATATAACGGTTGTCAAGAGTTGATTTCAATTTCCAAGATTATAGCACCAAAATGTATTTCGGAACTTTAGAAAAACTGTCCAAAAAACTACTACCTACTTTACTGCATCTATCTTTTAATAAAATTTGTTTAAATGAAAACTTGCTACCAAGATACACTGAAACATATGTATATATAATGCATATATTTGAATTCTTATGTTACCCAAGGTACAAATAATAGAATACCTAGCTATATAATGCATATATTTGAATTCTTATGTTACCCATGTTACAAATAATAGAATACCTAGCTACTGATCCTTCCGTTCACTCTAGAGTCTAGAAGGATGAATATTATTTAGAAATTTTGAATAATTTTGAGTTTGGAGTTACATTTTCTTCAGATATGTAAATATATGAGTTGTTAATCACATTTGGTTTCTATTTATCAATTATTTATTCTTTTTCTTTAATGGTGTACGTGATAACGTCTGTCAACATGGCTATCAAATTATACACGTTGGCGGTATTTTATGGTTTCTTTCCTCACATTCTTCCTAATTGCATTATAGAGTGTAGAGTAATATAGAGAAACATAAAAAACCTTCAAAATTGATATCTTTATTATCCTATATTTAATATGGAATTTCCATTGAGAATAAATTTTTCAATCAAATTAAGTTTGTATTTTGTCAAGAAGGAATATTAATTGGAATCAATAGAAGAATGAGAGGGAACAAAACATACTCCTCCAATATATCACCAACAGCCCCATTGGCTCTATCCTGAAGCTGTCTGTGGTGAATGGAAGAGAAGGGGGGTAGCGTCCCTTTGGCCCCGAACTGTTGTAATTTGGATTATGGATTGTCTTTTTTCATTTTTACCATGTTTATCATTTTTTTAACGCTACTTGCAGTTTTAGAGGATAGCGCTAGGGTTATGCTCTTCAACTACGAGGTCTTAGATTTTGTGTTAGGTAGACTCGTAGACTTCATTTACTATCACCTCTTCATTTTCCTCTTCCATCCGTGAGTGCAGCCACCGGTGCTTGTGTCCCTTTTCGTCACATTTCTTGGTAAATGATTGCATTCACGGAGTAGCTTTTCTGCATCCATGAGCATTGTCACTGGCGGTGGTAAGTGACTTTGTTCATGGTGCCACTTTCTTTCTGACTGCTTCTTCCAATCCTTGTATTTAAGTTCCTTTTGACGTCAACGATGTGTCCTTTGGTTCCGAAGCAGACGTTAACACTTAATAAATTAATTATATCACCAAAACTATTTAAGGTCAATGGAAGATAATGAGGGGACCAAACACAATCTTCCATGAATGCACCACAACTTTCTCTCTGGGTAGAGGTGCGTGTAAGAATATTGAACTTTTCTGTGAATCCATGCATGTGTACACTGTGCATATTTCTTTGCAAGCTGCATTTATTAGAAGTGAATGGCCCTTGTTTGAAGCTTCGGAGGTGTTTCTATGGTTAGGCATTTACTTTACACAGTAAATATAACAAAATTCAGATTCATTATATGTTCTATAAGTTGCATTTACACATTTTTTTCCAGAAAATTGACTGAATTGAATCCTTTCAATTGCGAAATTCGAAACCCTATTGTTTTTCAATTTAATTTGCTGAGATTTATACAACCTAAAATTGATATTCCCTCATTCCAGATAAATAAATTTAAAGAAAAAATTACGGTTTTGAATTAAGATGTTGGTTCCAAAAAGACTTTTCACAATTTTCTTCTTATTCCCTTTCACAATGAGTGAAGAAAAGAAAGGCAGAAAAGCTACAATGTTCGAATCAACCACACCAACAACAACAACAACAATCATTGCCCCTTTCGAACGAACAGAGCTACTTTCGTCTGATAATAAGATCCCAAACCCCCAAGAAAGTCCTATTGATGTCTCAAGAGACGAGATATTCCTGAAAAGGGATCACAAATATTTCCTATCAACTCCTAATAAAGTGCACGGAGTGAGAAAATTTGTTTTGTTTCGTCGAGGCAAAATTTTGGAGGATGATTGCGAGGATAAAATTGTGCAGAGAAATAACGAATTATTTGGCGAGAGTAAGAAAGGTGAGACGAATAAACTCGGCGACTGGAACAGAGTTAGTCAAATAGTATTACAAGCTGGACAAAGTAATAGAATAAGGCAGTATAAGTCGAAGATAGAAAGCGCTAGGAGAGAATTATTTTACAAAGAAGAAGAAAGCAACGATGGACAGAAGGAAGGAAAGAGATCAGATTATTATACCAACCAATCGAATTCTTCTTCGAAAAGATGCAAAGATCATCTGTACAATTCGAATGGAAGAAGAGCGTCCAATGAATACTCTCCTTCATCCAGAAACAATAAAGCAAGCGTGAATAAGAGACCGTCGTATCTTTTACGATTTGATAATAAGATTAACTCTTCATATCAAAACGTCTCATCCAATTCTGGGAGAATCCATTCCAGGGCAAATAAAATCTCCAAATCCAAGACCATAAGAAGCGCCAATGAGGACATCAACTTTGGTCCTCTGGCTCTCCAAGTGGAATTAAATTCCCATCAAATGCAAAATGGACACAAAGAACTTAGTAACTCAACTAACGAAGATTGGATGGGTGATGTTGGAGATGTCAACAAGAGTGAAATGAAGAGTAATGGCGAGGGCGATTCTAAATCTGAGGATATTCTAGCAAGATACCCGGGACAAGATGATTATATTAGTGAGTAAATACGTACATTTAATAGCTTTGCAAGGCAAATGAATTGTGAACGAATTCATGATTAAGTATGTAGATATAAGAAATTGAGTTAATCCTTCCTAAACCTTACGACTTCTATCCTTTGTTCTTTTAGAATTATAAAAATTGAAAGAATTAATACAAATTGTAAGAAGAACAGAAATTTAGTTCTCTAAGGGTTAGCTCCAATCAACCGAACTGTTCCATATTTTATGTCACATAAATAAAAGATTATATTATATTCAACTTTTTTTAAATTCATATTTAGGATACTAATCAGAATTAGATTTTTGCGAGTTTTTTGAGATAATTTCATTCACTAGTGTACTCTTTCATATATTAAGCACATGTATTCGCTTGTATCTTTTTACGATTAAATTGATTTAGAGGACGAAGAGTTAAATACTAACTTTCAATTAATTTCTTATAAAATCGATAATTTGGAACCCGTCCGATAACTTGGAACTTACCCTAAAAGTCTAAAGTCTTGAAGGATTTAAGTCCAAGAATAAACTGTGCCACTCGTGCTACTATAATAAGTTTTAGACGATTTATTTACAATCAATTAAGCGGTGTTCACAATATGTAAACTTGATGATAAATACTCGCTGAATTTCCTCGGCATTTAGTTATTTTGATTGGAAGAATTCCTTGTTATTGGTGAGAAGAAAATTCAAATTGTTGTCATGGTGACGTAGGAAGGGTTCTCTCTCTCTCTCTCTGCGATAAAATGGAATATTTTTCGATTGTAAAAATAGAAAAATCTCAGTTAGAATTTGAATAATATTTTGCAGATAGGAATTGAATATCAGACTGAATAATTGAAATTTCATTTCCTAATGTTTTTCATAGTAGGTTTTTAAAATCCTTTATTGAAAAAAGTGAAATGTTAAATTTTCAATTGTATTACAGAATATTTAGGTATTAATTTTTTAATAATTCAATTAATCTCATCCCAGTGAAGAAGATATTAAGATGACGATAATATTATTGATTCATTGAACTATACATTTTATATGTATCTATTGTATGGTTATACATCTTCAACCATACATGAAAAAATCTATAATAATTATATTTAAAATAACGATTTATAGAAAAAATATTTAGGATCGAAAATGTGGAACTGTTCAATAATTAGTAAATACATCCTTTTCCACAGCTCCCTCCATTTCCGTGACTGGCATCTTCGGAAAATCTGCGGATTTACCGTGTCAGACCCCTCGCACTCATCCTTCGGACCCTCCTGTCCTGATGCTCTGGTACCGAAACTCTGACCGAAAACCTGTCTACAGGTGAGAATTATAATTAGCTTTTTTAATTTTTTAATTATTTTTTCTATTTTTATGATAGTATTGTATTTAAGTTTTTTAAAGAAAACATAATGAACTATTAAAAATATATTTTAAAATTACGTTACACTGGTCGCTAAAGGAAAATATCTCAATTAATCTCGCAAAATACATCATTCGAATGGGGACACAAATGTCACACTGAAGTATAAAGGGTTAGACAGTCAAATGTCTACTTACTAACAAATTAATCATTCGGAACAATAGCAGAGTGTACAATAGGGTGGAGAGGGAGGTTAATTTAACTTTGGATAATACATCGCCATTGACACTTCAAATGATGTTAAGGCATCGTAAATTGATAGAAAATAGTTTGATTGGAAGTCAAAGAAGTTATCCAATTGATTGGTAACTTATATATATCATTATTAATAGTTATTGATTGCTTTAGTATACCAATTGGACTTTGCTTGGATTGGCCGTCAATGAACTATTTTATAAGTAATTACTTTCAAATTATTTTAGATAAAACGTTCATGTTGTCACTGATGTTAATTATATGTAATTAGAAAGGAAATCTGCACCTTAATGCAAAGTAAAAGCATATCGCATTAATACAAACAATGCTCTGTGTGTACTTCATAAACCAATTTGCTATTGTAAATAAGCATCTCCAGTGGAGTAAGACCTCTCAGTGCTTTCCATATTCAGAAGTTAGTTGTTCAAACGGAGTTGAGCGTAAGGAGCTTTCCGGTAATGCATTATTTGAATATTTCTCATACGAACTGTACGGGAATGAATATTTCTCATAGGAACTGTTTGGCAATGAATATTTCTCATACGAACTGTACGGGAATGAATATTTCTCATAGGAACTGTACGGGAATGAATATTTCTCATACGAACTGTACGGCAATGAATATTTCTCATAGGAACTGTACGGGAATGAATATTTCTCATAGGAACTGTACAGCAATGAATATTTCTCATACGAACTGTACGGCAATGAATATTTCTCATAGGAACTGTACGGGAATGAATATTTCTTATAGGAACTGTACGGCAATGAATATTTCTCATACGAACTGTACGGGAATGAATATTTCTCATAGGAACTGTACGGGAATGAATATTTCTCATAGGAACTGTACGGCAATGAATATTTCTCATACGAACTGTACGGCAATGAATATTTCTCATAGGAACTGTACGGGAATGAATATTTCTCATAGGAACTGTACGGCAATGAATATTTCTCATACGAACTGTACGGGAATGAATATTTCTCATAGGAACTGTACGGCAATGAATATTTCTCATAGGAACTGTACGGCAATGAATATTTCTCATAGGATCTGTACGGGAATGAATATTTCTCATACGAACTGTACGGCAATGAATATTTCTCATAGGAACTGTACGGGAATGAATATTTCTCATAGGAACTGTACGGGAATGAATATTTCTCATAGGAACTGTACGGCAATGAATATTTCTCATACGAACTGTACGGCAATGAATATTTCTCATAGGAACTGTACGGGAATGAATATTTCTCATACGAACTGTACGGCAATGAATATTTCTCATACGAACTGTACGGCAATGAATATTTCTCATAGGAACTGTACGGGAATGAATATTTCTCATACGAACTGTACGGGAATGAATATTTCTCATAGGAACTGTACGGCAATTAATATTTCTCATAGGAACTGTACGGCAATGAATATTTCTCATACGAACTGTACGGCAATGAATATTTCTCATAGGAACTGTACGGGAATGAATATTTCTCATACGAACTGTACGGGAATGAATATTTCTCATAGGATCTGTACGGGAATGAATATTTCTCATACGAACTGTTCGGCAATGAATATTTCTCATAGGAACTGTACGGCAATGAATATTTCTCATAGGAACTGTACGGGAATGAATATTTCTAATACGAACTGTTCGGCAATGAATATTTCTCATAGGAACTGTACGGGAATGAATATTTCTCATACGAACTGTTCGGCAATGAATATTTCTCATAGGAACTGTACGGGAATGAATATTTCTCATACGAACTGTACGGCAATGAATATTTCTCATAAGAACTGTACGGGAATGAATATTTCTCATAGGAACTGTACGGCAATGAATATTTCTCATAGGAACTGTACGGCAATGAATATTTCTCATACGAACTGTTCGGCAATGAATATTTCTCATAGGAACTGTACGGGAATGAATATTTCTCATACGAACTGTTCGGCAATGAATATTTCTCATAGGAACTGTACGGGAATGAATATTTCTCATACGAACTGTACGGGAATGAATATTTCTCATAGGAACTGTACGGCAATGAATATTTCTCATACGAACTGTACGGCAATGAATATTTCTCATAGGAACTGTACGGCAATGAATATTTCTCATACGAACTGTACGGCAATGAATATTTCTCATAGGAACTGTACGGGAATGAATATTTCTCATAGGAACTGTACGGCAATGAATATTTCTCATAGGAACTGTACGGCAATGAATATTTCTCATACGAACTGTACGGCAATGAATATATCTCATAGGAACTGTACGGCAATGAATATTTCTCATACGAACTGTACGGCAATGAATATTTCTCATAGGAACTGTACGGGAAGGAATATTTCTCATAGGAACTGTACGGCAATGAATATTTCTCATACGAACTGTACGGGAATGAATATTTCTCATAGGAACTGTACGGCAATGAATATTTCTCATAGGAACTGTACGGGAATGAATATTTCTCATAGGAACTGTACGGCAATGAATATTTCTCATACGAACTGTACGGCAATGAATATTTCTCATAGGAACTGTACGGGAATGAATATTTCTCATACGAACTGTACGGGAATGAATATTTCTCATAGGAACTGTACGGCAATGAATATTTCTCATAGGAACTGTACGGCAATGAATATTTCTCATACGAACTGTACGGCAATGAATATTTCTCATAGGAACTGTACGGGAATGAATATTTCTCATACGAACTGTACGGGAATGAATATTTCTCATAGGATCTGTACGGGAATGAATATTTCTCATACGAACTGTTCGGCAATGAATATTTCTAATAGGAACTGTACGGCAATGAATATTTCTCATAGGAACTGTACGGGAATGAATATTTCTCATACGAACTGTTCGGCAATGAATATTTCTCATAGGAACTGTACGGGAATGAATATTTCTCATACGAACTGTTCGGCAATGAATATTTCTCATAGGAACTGTACGGGAATGAATATTTCTCATACGAACTGTTCGGCAATGAATATTTCTCATAGGAACTGTACGGCAATGAATATTTCTCATAGGAACTGTACGGGAATGAATATTTCTCATACGAACTGTACGGGAATGAATATTTCTCATACGAACTGTTCGGCAATGAATATTTGTCATACGAACTGTTCGGCAATGAATATTTGTCATACGAACTGTACGGCATTGAATATTCTCTCCATTGGAAGAAATTGTTGGATTCTGATTCGCATGAAGAGAAATTTTTTCAATGAAAATATTTTCTTGAATGCTAATAGGATTTTGAAAGTACTTCTCATCGTCAAATGTTAACTTCAACGTAGTTTCATTTCATTTATCTTCACTGTTGTAATGTCATGTTATTCTTCCACTGTTTGTTATTACCTTTGCAAATTGTGGGAGGTTCTGTTTTGGTTATTTTGTTATTCGCATAACTCAAAAAGCATTCAACTCAATTGCCTAATGTTTGGTGGGACGATTGGTCAATATCCAGGAATCAGTTTATCAGATTTTGGAAGCAATCAGGTCAATGGTCAAGGTCATGCTACCTATCTCATAAATAATCTACTTATCATGGGTAGTAAGCTATTCATCATTTAATGATAAGCTATGTATCTGGAAAAATAGCTATCTTGGAAAATATATCACCTACCATTGGAAGTAAGCTACCTATCTTGGGTAGAAAGCTACCTATCTTGGGTAGAAAGCTACCTATCTTGAGTAGAAAGCTACCTATCTTGGATAGAAAGCTACCTATCTTGGGTAGAAAGCTACCTATCTTGGGTAGAAAGATACCTATCTTGGGTAGAAAGCTACCTATCTTGGGTAGAAAGCTACCTATCTTGGGTAGAAAGCTACCTATCTTGGGTAGAAAGCTACCTATCTTGGGTAGAAAGCTACCTATCTTGGGTAGAAAGCTACCTATCTTGGGTAGAAAGCTACCTATCTTGGGTAGAAAGCTACCTATCTTGAGTAGAAAGCTACATATCTTGAGTAGAAAGCTACCTATCTTGGGTAGAAAGCTACCTATCTTGGGTAGAAAGCTACCTATCTTGAGTAGAAAGCTACATATCTTGAGTAGAAAGCTACCTATCTTGGGTAGAAAGCTACCTATCTTGGGTAGAAAGCTACCTATCTTGAGTAGAAAGCTACATATCTTGAGTAGAAAGCTACCTATCTTGGGTAGAAAGCTACCTATCTTGGATAGAAAGCTACATATCTTGAGTAGAAAGCTACCTATCTTGGGTAGAAAGCTACCTATCTTGGGTAGAAAGCTACCTATCTTGGGTAGAAAGCTACCTATCTTGGGTAGAAAGCTACCTATCTTGAGTAGAAAGCTACATATCTTGAGTAGAAAGCTACCTATCTTGGGTAGAAAGCTACCTATCTTGGGTAGAAAGCTACCTATCTTGAGTAGAAAGCTACATATCTTGAGTAGAAAGCTACCTATCTTGGGTAGAAAGCTACCTATCTTGGGTAGAAAGCTACCTATCTTGAGTAGAAAGCTACATATCTTGAGTAGAAAGCTACCTATCTTGGGTAGAAAGCTACCTATCTTGGATAGAAAGCTACATATCTTGAGTAGAAAGCTACCTATCTTGGGTAGAAAGCTACCTATCTTGGGTAGAAAGCTACCTATCTTGAAAAGTGAGATACCTATAGCACCTAAGTATAACATGTCATGTTTTTTTATGAAGTGTGTTTGGCGCCACAATCTGTAGAGCAATGCGGTCATTTCTGTTACTAAATATAGAGTTATTTAGAATATGTTTAATACATCATAAGAGGTATTTCTAATACATATGCAACTAATACTGAACCTCAGTTCGCTTCGTCTTCTTTCTTGGTTCACTAGCCCTTTAATATTCGTGAGGTGTTTTGACTCTTCATATTTTCAGACACATTGACAAAGGAGATTTCGAACATGCATATTAAATTAGTCGAACCGATCAATGTCTCGGTGTGGTGACAATGAACACCTTCTAAAAAATGCACGGAACAAAGTGAGAGCACAAAATATTGGGGGTTGATATTATTAGGGTTAGTTCCACGTTTTCGGATTGTTCCACGTTTTCGAATTTTTAAACTTTCTAATAACGAGTTAAATAATAATTACTAGGTATTTTAATTATACGAATGGAAATTTAGGTGAATCAATCATATCAAGTCTTATGAAATAGAAACCACAATCTATAACATACAGATATGTAGGTAGGTCAGTAATAATTCCTACTTCAGGTCACTTTATTCCGTTAAATCAATGTAGACAATAACTCTGGTTCTGTGAATTCAAATCAGTAGAAATGAGAGCATAAAAGTTAATTGAATTACGAAGATAGTTCCTAAGCTGAAGCTTAAATGTCTCGTAAGATACGACACCACACTGCCACCTGAACTTACTTGGTACCTGCACCATGAGAAATACGACACCAGCACTGCCACCTGAACTTACTTGCTACCTGCACCATAAGAAATACAGCACCAGCACTGCCACCTGAACTTACTTGGTACCTGCACCATAAGAAATACGACACTAGCACTGCCACCTGAACTTACTTGGTACCTGCACCATGAGAAATACGACACCAGCACTGCCACCTGAACTTACTTGGTACCTGCACCATAAGAAATACGACACCAGCACTGCCACCTGAACTTACTTGGTACCTGCACCATGAGAAATACGACACCAGCACTGCCACCTGAACTTACTTGCTACCTGCACCATAAGAAATACAGCACCAGCACTGCCACCTGAACTTACTTGGTACCTGCACCATAAGAAATACGACACTAGCACTGCCACCTGAACTTACTTGGTACCTGCACCATGAGAAATACGACACCAGCACTGCCACCTGAACTTACTTGGTACCTGCACCATAAGAAATACGACACCAGCACTGCCACCTGAACTTACTTGGTACCTGCACCATAAGAAATACGACACCAGCACTGCCACCTGAACTTACTTGCTACCTGCACCATAAGAAATACGACACCA